>OVAN01003587.1:0-12443 GCA_900406275.1 Anastatica hierochuntica
GTGTAAAAATAAAATTTTTTCAAGCAGGGGTATTTTTGAAAAACAGACAATCCAAAGGTGTATTTTTGTAAGTCTCCCCTTTTTTTTTTACTCTAAAATATATATTATAAAAAAGATCAAAGAGTTTTGGTACAAAGCCGGCAAAGACGATATCTTTCCGGAGACATATGCCGACAAAGGATTCATCCTTTCCAGAGCCAAAAGTCGGTGAGCGTAAAGGACAACTCCCGAAGCCAAAAGGAAAGAAACAACCCGAAACAAACAAAGAAACAAAGGGTTACAACTAGTAAATGAACAAACAAGAAATAATCAAGTAAAGCCATCAAAGAGACTAGAGGAAACGATTGGAGGAGAAGATGAGTTGAGCAATCGGGTCGAGATTATTGGAGACGAAGCACGAACGGAACTCATTATATTGCTTCCCCTGAAGAAGCCACGAGTATCACCGCCGACCATCATCCCGGACCGGAGAAGAGAGAAGCATGTAAAGAAATCTACGTCCTTCGACAACCAGCTCTGCACACTTCCTTACTGAGGATCCGGAACCCCATTGTAGTAAACACAAGAGACAAACCGTTGATCCTAACTAGTAGGAAGAGAACACCTCACGCTCGAACCACTAAACCTCTTAGACAGCGAAATAATAGAAGCACAACCACACGGAGACAAGCCTTTCCACTGATCAACTAAAACCAGCCGAAGACTAAAAAGATACCAAGGATTCGAGACGTGGCCCTACTCCTCTAATCTAAGCTCCGAAGATGGTAAACCTTATCTAAGCTTGTTCAATACTAGATTTACCCTAAACGAACACTAAAGGCAACCAAAGAGTATATCAGCAACTGATAAAGTTTGGGGGCGTGAAAACAGACCTCGTTTGCGAAGGACCCGTACCGTCGATCAAAAAGACCCGGCGAACCTGCTTCGAAACCACCATACCCATCATATCTGACACAAAATCGCTGCCAAGATCCCTAAAATCTGACTCCACGAGACCAAGACCGCCGCAAGACCTCGCTAGAACTCCAGAGAGAACCACAACACCGCCGGATCTGGTGCTAGACTCAAATCTGAGACACTACAGCTAACACACAGCTCTTTGCAAAAAGGAGATGAGAGCGGAGGAGGGAAGTGGAACAAATAAAAAACAGAAGGGGGGGGGGGGGAAAGGCCCCTCCNTCTCCACCGCCGGCAAAAGTGCCGAACAGAGAGAGAAAGACGGTCGCTGCTAGTTTGGATCAGAGCAAAATCGATCGGAGGGTTTTTCGCTGTCTTGTTACTATTATCTAGAGTTTTAGATACTTGATATAGCTATCATATATTTCTCCCATATTGATCATTACCAATTTTTTCCCATATTGATCATTACGCGGAATGCCCATGGAGAGGGACAGCTTATGAGGGCAGTTTCGTCCTTATAGGATAAAGTAACGTCCGCCACTAAAACCATACAATCATCCGTTAAACGATTTTGAGAAGAGAAAAAAAAAAAGCAGAAGCAGAAGCGAGAATGGCTTTGAAACTATACTCCCTGGCTTCTCCGCCTTCAATTTTCTCGCAATCAAGAAGATTCTCTTCTTCCCTGATTCTGATGGATTCAAAACCCACATCGAAAGCTTCTCCATTTCACGGATTTCCCTCGAGATTCGGAGTTTCTCTAAGCAGAAGGAAGCTTTTGGCGTCTTCGAAAGTGTGTGTGGTGGCGGAGAGTCCTCCGGCGACAACAGCGGCGGATGACTGGGGGAAAGTATCAGCGGTTTTATTCGATATGGACGGTGTGCTTTGCAACAGTGAAGATCTTTCAAGACGCGCAGCCGTGGATGTCTTCACGGAGATGGGAGTTGAAGTCACTGTGGAGGACTTCGTTCCTTTTATGGGAACAGGTTAAAGCTTTAAGAGGAAGATTGATTCCATTTTTGTTCAACAAATGCTCTACTGTTAATGATCTTAATGTGTGGTTGATATGAGGTGGTTAATGTCATTTGGTTTATTTGGAGATTTATAGGTGAAGCCAAGTTCTTAGGAGGTGTTGCTTCCGTCAAAGGAGTAAACGGGTTTGATCCGGATGCAGCTAAAAAAAGGTTCTTTGAGATATATCTCGACAAGGTGATTCTTCTATTCTTGATCAGGATAATGTTTCAGGAAGGAATATATATTGTCATGCTTCTTGTTTTGCTTAAGGGCTTGATGAGAAAGTTAATGTGCATCAAAACTCAGGCTTACTCTTCTGTTTTCTACCAATTGTAGTACGCAAAGCCTGAATCTGGGATTGGGTTTCCTGGAGCACTCGAGCTTGTTACTGAAGTGAGGAAAAACTTAATTTGTAGAACAGTGATAGTTTTTTGAATTGGTGACTGATTGTGCTCTGAAACTCTTGAAACAGTGTACGAACAGAGGCCTCAAAGTTGCGGTTGCGTCAAGCGCCGATCGCATCAAAGTTGATGCAAACCTGAAAGCTGCTGGTTTGTCTTTGACCATGTAAGCTAAAACAGCCTTTTCATCTCTTTCTTTGTATATATATTATTTGCCAATTGCAGTATGGTATCAGGCACGAATTTGAAACATTTATGATCTTTATTTATAGTATCAACTGCTATTGACCCTTCTCTCTGTTAATGGTACTCTTTTTCTTATTTCCTCCCAAATTTATATTGATGTCTATTCTCTTTTACTATCTCTTTGGAATGTTTCTATGCTTTCAGGTTCATTTTCGATTTTCTAAATAAATGACCTTAATGTTAACTTTCAGGTTTGATGCCATTGTTTCAGCAGATGCATTTGAGAATTTAAAACCAGCTCCTGATATTTTCTTGGCTGCTGCAAAGATCTTGGGTGTGCCCACAAGCGAGGTAATAGTTTGAAACTTTTATGTGATCATCATACTGAGATGATGCTGTATTAAAAGCTTCAGATCTAGACCATTTGTGAAGTCATGAACATAACTATCCAAGGCAAACTGAATCTAGCTGGACTTATTATGAATAGATGAATAAAAGCCTTACAGATCATATTTACTTCGTTGTGAGTAAAGCTACTTCAGAAGTGATTTATTTTGTACAATTTTGTAGTGTGTTGTCATTGAAGATGCGCTTGCTGGAGTCCAGGCTGCACAAGCTGCAAACATGAGGTACCTTTACATATGTGTGGCAATTTCTTTATTTAGATGTCATATTTTTTTGGTTATTTCGCATTGTATTTTGAATTAAAACTGGAAATCAGAGACGAAGACTATTTACCAATCATGCCGCCAAACAATCTGAGATCCATCATTGCACAGGTAACTTGCAGAGGAAGATCTGCTGGATAAGGATGGATCTCAGATTAATCAGCGGCTTGGTTAGGAAAAGGATTCGTCTCTGGTTCGCTACAAAATTAGTAGCTTCAAATTCAAGCATCTGTAAAAAGTTGGTAAAACTTCTAGATTACCAATTATGTCAAATCTATCTCTTTGTTTTATTCATGCTGTTTCATCTTAATTAATAAGTATCAACAACATATCAGCTATGTAGTTCAAAATGCTTCGGGTAAATAAAGTTTGAGAACTTGTAGAACTAAGAAGTTTTAACTTTGTTAATTTGTTTACTCGTTTTGTTAGCTCTGGATTTTGGATTTATTCGTTTTCTAAATTTGCAGATGCATAGCTGTAAAAACTACTTTATCTGAAGCAATTCTTAAGGACGCTGGTCCGTCAATGATCCGAGACGATATTGGAAACATTTCGATCAATGACATTCTCACTGGTGGCTCAGATTCTACCAGTATGTAGTTTCAAGAAACTCGCTGTCAACCATTGTTCTTTATTCCTTGTTTTGATCCTTTTTACAACTTTTGAGTAAAAGGGGCTTTCATTGTAATGAGATTACATTTGACATATCGAATTCATCATTTAAGACATTATTTTCTTCTCTATTTATGTAGAATCAAATTTTAAAAATCCATGAATTTTACTTCTGTCAAGTTCATATCAGCTTATAAATACAATTTTTAATATTTTCTTTTTACATGCTTGAGTACTTACGCAGGGAATTCTGCAGAAATACTTAAAGAGATCAGTGCGAGCAACAAAACCAACGACAACGGGTAAGAAAGGTTCCTTACTTGAGAAAAAAATAACACCAAGTAATTGTCTTCTGGTTAACATATTTATCTTCTTGATGTAAGTAGTTTAAAGTTGAGCATTACGTTTAGGTTTTATGCAACCATGTAGAGAAATATTATTATTTACATTGTTAATGTAGAGGCACAGTCTGCATATATCTTATGGACTAGAAGAAAAACTTGGGAAAATAGAATTTTTCAGAAAAGTAGGAAGTTTTATTCATTGACAGGTTTCATCATTTGGGAATGTAACAAATGATATGGCATGACGAAGAATTTCATATACATGAGATAGCAGATGCGGTTTTGCGACAGGTTTCAAGGTTCTCGCCGAGATATACTAAGGTATGGGAGTCTTGGCATTGCTCTTTCTTGTGTCTACTTTGCTGCCACCAACTGGAAGGTAAACCTGAAAGACAAAGATTCAACAATATTTTTGTTGTTAAAGCTTTTTATCCTTTTATCTTATGAAGCTGTTGGTTTATGTATAGGCAATGCAATATGCTTCTCCAAAAGCTTTGTGGAACGCATTGGTTGGAGCAACAAGCCCGTCTTTTACACAAAACCAAGGTTTGTCCGTTTGTCAAAATTTACATGACATTTCTTTTTTTTTGTTTTTTATTGTTGGCATATAATTAGCTATCTGGATTGTTAATAATAGATCTAATAATTTCTTATCAAATGCTAATGCGTCATACATATACAATATGTTTTAGCGGATGTATATTTTGTACAAGAAAAAATTTCAGTTTGCTTGCTTCGATAATAATATGATCTTTGCAAACTTATACAGATGTGTTAGTTGTATGCTCTTTAGCAATCACATCAAGATGGACAAATCAACATGTTTGGAAGATCTCTTATAATACGAGATTCCCTTGTTTTTTGTTTAAAGCATTTATCTCCAAAATGAATAGATTCTTGTACCAAAAAGCGTTTTTTAAACTTCAGAAGTTCTCTAAAGAACATTCTATGTAGTTGCATCCTTACTGAAAGCGGATGTAAATGAACTACCTGTTTTATTGTCTTACGTTGTAGGTGAAGGGGGATACAGCAGAGTCCAACAGTTCGTAGATTATATTGCTGATCTTGAGAGCAAGTAAGAATAACTATTTGATCATTATTTGGTCTAATATAATCTGAAGGCAAAGAGTATCTATCTGACAATTCCCTCAACAGAAAGAGATCATTCATTTTAGTATTGTACATCGGAAATTATCAAAACTGAAAAAGGTGTGAATGATCTTTTGTTTTAACTTGTGTGGATGCTCTATTTCTTTTTTTTTTGCTAGGCAAACAGCAACGGCTGTACCAGAATTCCCGTCTAAGCTTGACTGGCTAAACACTGCCCCTCTTCAGTTTCGCCGGGTAATTTCTCTTTTAAATTATGTGAAGAGTTTATTATATACATCCTTTTGTTTGTGAAAGATGTGTTGATAAATTAGATGATTTTATTGCTTTCATTGGCATAGTAACTTGCAAAATCTTGTGTGCAGGATTTGAAAGGGAAAGTGGTTGTACTTGACTTTTGGACCTACTGCTGCATAAACTGTATGCACGTTCTACCGGACCTAGAGTATCTTGAGAAGAAATACAAGGACATGCCAGTGAGTCTTTTATTATTGCTGCGTTTCTATAAGTCATTATGGATTTCCAATATATTCACATTTCATTACGGATGTCTAGAGCTTCAACCTATGAATTGTCATCTGTAACTTTTTGTAGTTTACTGTTGTGGGTGTACACTCGGCTAAGTTCGACAATGAGAAAGATTTAGAAGCGATAAGAAATGCAGTTTTACGTTATGAAATCGCCCACCCGGTAATTTCCATGTTCAAAAACTTATTTTTTTCCCTCATCATAAGTTATTCGGGACTTTTTTGTTTATTTGTCAACTGACTTTTCTGGAGCATTATATTGATGAGATCACATCTCCTTTTTGGAAGGATTTTAACTGGTCAGAATTTCACGCCATTTTTGTATTTCATTTACCCTCACTCAGTTTTTCTTTCGAGATAGTAATTTCTGGTTTAGCGTTGATTGTTGTACATTCTTTATCTTTTACATTTTCCTTCACTGTTGTCTCCTTTTCCATCTCTGTTATAGTTACTTTTTTCATAAACTTGTCAGCAAGTTTCTGTAAATAGTTATTCTCTTAATTTTAAGGTTGTGAATGATGGAGATATGTATTTGTGGAGAGAGCTCGGCATCAACTCGTGGCCGACATTTGCTATTGTCTCACCAAACGGTAAACTCATTGCACAAATCGCCGGAGAAGGTCACCGCAAAGTAACATCTTTATTTCTTTTTTATACATTTTTCTCTCATCCTTATATCTGAAGAAAACAAGCGTATATCTAGTGTTTAGCAAACCAAGACCTTTTTTATCGAGTTAAATACTCTGATAATTTCATTGGTGTTTTACTTTGAAGGATCTGGATGACTTGGTGGCGGCAGCTCTAATGTATTATGGCAGGAAGAATATCTTAGACAGTACTCCCCTTCCTATACGTTTGGAGAAAGATAATGATCCGCGCTTGGCCACGTCTCCATTGAAGTTCCCAGGGAAGTTGGCAATTGATACTCTTAACAACCGGCTATTTATCTCAGATAGTAACCATAACCGTATTGTATGTCCTTGATTCTTTATGTAACCCGTGTTATCTCTTCGTGTTGTCTATTATTAAAATTCTATGATAATTTCAGATCGTAACTGATCTTGACGGAAATTTCATCGTCCAAATCGGCAGTACTGGAGATGAAGGTTTCCGTGATGGCGCCTTCGATGATGCTGAATTCAATCGTCCTCAGGTAAATGATATTAGTTTCTCCTTAATAGGTTCCAAATTTCTTTTTTGGTCGCTACTACACTGTTATAATTTTTGTTCAGGGACTCGCTTATAATCCGAAGAAGAATTTTCTTTATGTTGCCGACACCGAGAATCATGCTCTGAGGTATGTATGTCAGTTATGTGGTATGCATACAT
Source organism: Anastatica hierochuntica (assembly GCA_900406275.1). Lineage (NCBI taxonomy): Eukaryota > Viridiplantae > Streptophyta > Magnoliopsida > Brassicales > Brassicaceae > Anastatica > Anastatica hierochuntica. Next base: position 7,086 of record OVAN01003587.1, read on the forward strand.
CAATCTCATCTTTTGGTTTTTTGAAAACTTATTTTGGAGGTCTATTGATTGAGGTAATACTGATTATTTTATTAGGGAGATTGATTTTGTCAACGAAACTGTACGGACTCTGGCTGGAAACGGAACTAAAGGCGCAGACTACCAAGGTGGAAGAAAAGGAACTTCACAGGCAAGAAACTTGATTCTTAACATTGATTAATCTTGACTCATTGAATTCTCAAATATTCTGAGGAAATGTTTTTCTCTGAGAGGTTAAAGAATTAGAAGAGCATTTTGAACTCTGATTCTTTCAGCTTTTAAATTCTCCTTGGGATGTATGCTATGAGCCGGTGAATGAGAAGGTTTATGTTGCAATGGCGGGTCAGCACCAGATATGGGAATACAATGTTCTTGATGGTGTTGTTAAAGCTTTCAGTGGAAACGGCTATGAAAGAAACCTCAATGGGTCGACGTATGTATGCATTTAATGTTGAGTTACTCGATCTCTGTTTCCCTTTATTTATGCAATTGTTCTTTTTGTTTATGCAGTCCTCAGACAACATCATTTGCTCAGCCTTCGGGAATCTCGTTACGCCCTGGTAAATTACGACAAACTTTAAACCTGTCACTTCAAATTGTACGAAGGTAGTAAAGAATGATATTTATTGCATAATGTAACCCTTAGATTTGAAGGAAGCGTATATTGCGGATAGCGAAAGCAGTTCTATTCGTGCCCTTGATCTTCAAACTGGAGGATCAAGATTGCTCGCTGGTGGTGATCCATATTTCTCTGAGAATCTTTTCAAGGTAATGACTATTTTTTTCTTGTTTTTAGCGGATTTACAAGTTTGAATATTCTCTTGCTACATAACTCTCTCTAACACATGCTTTGTTTTGAATAGTTTGGAGACAATGACGGCGTGGGAGCAGAAGTTCTCCTACAACATCCATTAGGTGTATTATGTGCTAAGGACGGCCAAATTTATCTAGCCGATAGCTATAACCACAAGGTAAATTGATCTGACTTGTCTAAGAACAAATTTAATATGAATATGAAGCGAAGAGGATATGAAATTTATAGTAGATGGATCTCGCTAATTAACAGGAACACAAGATAGAAAAACTCTGTTTTATAATAGTAGAAAATTTCTTGACTGTTGTAAGATCTTAACAGTGTGTTGTTACTGCCGCTAATTATTAACTTTGATTTTTTAGATTAAAAAGCTGGACCCTGTAACGAGACGTGTTGTTACTGTCGCTGGAACGGGAAAAGCTGGTTTCAAGGATGGGAAAGTCATGGTTGCTCAGGTTTGATCTATGTAACTACAATCTTGTACGTTGAACATATCAACGGTCTGATTTTTTCCACTCACTGTTGCAGCTTTCAGAACCAGCAGGACTTGCCTTAAATGAAAGTGGTAATCTTCTTGTGCCTTCTAGACCTTTACAGTTATTAATGAAGGAGCGGTCTAGTGAGAATGTTGTTGTCTATATTGTTTCCAGGGAGACTTTTCGTGGCAGATACAAACAATAGCCTTATCCGATACATAGATTTGAACAAGAAAGACGAAGCAGAGATCCTTACATTGGAGTTAAAAGGCGTTCAACCGCCAATGCCAAAGGCAAAATCCTTGAAACGTTTGAGAAAACGTGCCTCCACTGATACAAAGATTGTCCCAGTGAATGCTATTACATCTCGTGAAGGAGATTTGAATCTCAAATTATCATTACCAGATGGCTACCATTTTTCCAAAGTCAATCTCTCTCTCTCTCCCCCCTTCCTAGTTTGTCTCACTTGATATTATATAAATGTTGCTGTTGTGCACAGGAAGCGCGGAGTAAATTTGCAGTTGATGTGGAGCCTGAAAACGCAGTAGTGTTTGATCCAGTGGACGGAAATCTTGGACCTGAAGGTTCAACGATCCTTCATTTTAGACAATCTTCAACTTCGTCTTCTGTTGGGAAAATCAGTTGCAAGGTTTGCCTCAATATTATCTTTGATTGATCTGAAACTAAGGCTTCAGTTGTTGTTTGCTTTTGCATTTACATTGAACTAAATGGCGTTGTTATAGTCCGTTTGCTTTTGAGTTTAGCAAAAGTATGTTATGAAAATTATAATGGCAGGTGTACTACTGCAAAGAAGACGAGGTTTGCTTGTACCAGTCCGTACAGTTTGAGGTCCCTTTCAATGTGGAATCAGAATCATCTGTTTCTTCGGCAATCACATACACAGTTAAACCGAGAGCATCCAGTGCCGGTGTATTACAGCTTCAAGCCACTCGCTGAACCACATGACTATGAAATGGTTAAAGACCACAGGTATATAGTGTATGATCCGTCAATATATGTTTGTGTTATGTGGAGGATTGTTAAGAAAAAACTAAAGTCAGAAAGCTGACTAAATGTTACCTTTAAGATCTGTTTAAATTTTGTATTCATTGGTGTGACTGTCTGCCTTGACCTCTTCCATGATGTCCCCATACATTAGCTTTCCTTGATTCTCTTCTTCTTTCTCATTGTGTATCCTTTCTTCATAAACTTTCAGCCTTCTTACTATGTCTTCGAAGAATGTAGTTTTTAGATCAAGGACCTGTTTTAATATGTATGTATTTTTTCGGCGGTAAGTTGTTACGAAACTTCTTAACAAGCCTCGATTCCTCAATACACTCTCCAAAACCATCAATCGAGTACTTGAGTCTCTGGAAATCGGCATCTTGAGTAGGCATCCCAGTTCCTTTATTGTGGTCTCTTTCCACATTATTCCTTTCAACAGACAAAGAAGAAGGTCATGCCTTTCTTTTTAGAGTTAATCAACCAGTGTGTTGATATTTTTTGTGAGACCTGACCTCTCTCTTGCCAAGTTTAGCCGGGGGAAGAAAAGAGGAATGGTCAGATATGTGGGTCTTGCCTATTGGGTTGGAATTCAGTGTGATAGATAGATGTTGATCGAATCAATGCATATTACCTTTAGATAGGCAGCTGAGGGCAAAATGAATTAGGTTAATTGAATGCTTAGATAGTAGAGAGATGATCCAGTGTTGTAGAATAACAAGCCTTAGACTGAGGATCGGGGAATACTCGGGCATAGCCTCAAAAGCTGTTGACGATATGTCTTGGGATAACATCGGTTCAGTCAAAATCTCCAAGCTGGTAGTGCTTGTATGTAGTGTGAATGATATTGCTTGAATTTTGCTTTATAGCCTTGTCGATAACTATGTAGATTTTTGCATTTATTTACCGTATGTACGTACAATAAGGCCACAATGAGAGCTACATAAGATGCAGTCTGAGATGCTTAAAACATTAATCAACTCAAAGTTTGACCATTCTTCATATATCATGTCTCTCTTCTTGTACAAGTTTTTGCCTCCATTGTAAGTATATATCCTTGTGTAGCACGCAAATTAGAACGTGTTTTTCTAACTCTCGCGACCTACCATTCACAGACATCATCATTGTTCTACTAATCCAGTTAACTTCTCATAGACAAGATATATACATGTGTTATATGCACAATAAAAGTAAAAAACCATTACAGTTTGAATCTGAGCGACTCAACTTCCATTTGAAATCATTGAATTCGAAGCAAATGTATATATAGACGAAATAGTCGTTGGCTGAGACAACACTACAAATGGGTCGCAATCGAGATATTAAAACTGTGATTATCGACTCAAAATATCAAGAAATTAATCACCAAAAAACTAAAAAAATTTGCAGTAATTAATAAAAAATTGCTCTAGTATCTTATTAAAATTGATGAGAAACAATCAGAGGAAGAAAAATTTTGCTCTAATATCATATTAAAAATCTTAATCCAGAGTCAAGAAAAAGATGGGAAAAATATTTCTATTATTGATTAAAATTAAGAAAATATTTCTATTATTGATTAAAATTAAGAAACTATATCTGTTTATCAAAACAAAAAAAAGAAAATATATCTGTTATTGATCAAAATTAAATACAAGTGTAACTTGTTAAGCTATATTTATACACATTAATGATTCGGTTTAATCACAAATACATAACCGGATAATATTAATTCCGATTGACTTATCTTGGCCTTGGAGTTGACAATTTTAAGATTTTTAAGTCTTATTTTCACTTCGCCAACATTATTTTTACATATCAGTCGACTGATAATTATTTCTACTAAACTGCATATTAATCTTAAAAATTTAATAAACACATTCATGTTGATAAATTGTTCTTACTAGAGATCAAATATGTGATCATAGATTACTCTACTATTGAATCCTTTCTCAGAATTGATTTCAATGGTTTCAGAGACATAACCTCGTGTTCGAAAGAAGGAGAGGAACTAAAACTTCCTTTTGATGTCTTCTTCTTGATTCTCCGTGAACTTATTCGTATCTCATCAATTTCATCCTTTATGCTCACGATTTTTCTAGGAGCCTTTTCTTTTAGTACACGTAACTCTTCTTGTTCTCCATTGGCTTGTAACTTTTCATTCTTTTCAATGTTTTCTCCAACATTGCATATGATGTTAGAGCCAATATCGGAATTTCGCTCCTTTGATTCGACTGTACCAAGAGTTACTTTCTTCAAGGTCTGCATGGCTAATATATTCAGGAAGTATTCGTAAAATCGTCGGCAGATATTGAGAGGGCTTTGAAGTTCTCGCTCTTTGGTTTCCATTTTTTCGTTGAGTAAAAAGAAAAGCATGTTTCTGGTTTTGGGATCTTATGTTTGCCTCAAAAATCAAATGAATGTGAAACAAAAAGAAGAAGCAATAATCAATGGGTAAATATCAAGATTTGGTTAACTTGTAAGAGTGGACGACTTTAGGGAAGAGAATAAGATCACGAATCAGTGGGAAAACAAGTTTGGGATAATAATTTAGTAATCTGATTCTTTGCTTTTACATCAAGCCATCATTTTACTCATTACATGGATGTCTTATATATTTGACAAGATTATTAACAAAAAATAATTGAAAAACTATTTATTTATTTAATTATTAATTAAAATTACTGAATGTAAAACCAATTTATTTATTAAATTACTAAACTAATGTATTTACTAAATTGTTAAAATTGCCAAACAAATTGCATTTAAAGATGTGTGGATAAAGAATGCACAATAAAAGCTAACTAGCGAGATTGCCCCCATTTGGAGCAAGATTAGATAAATAGACACGTCTCATTGCGTTGATCGCGAACGTTAATTAGTAATCCTAATGTGGGTAGATTTGGTCAGTGGGATGCAAAATCTCAAACAAATCAACCTTTTGAAGCTAGATCATCAATGCCTAATGAAATGAATGTAGTAGTGACTTACCGATGGAGTAGCTAATTTTTTTTTAAAAATGAAAAAAAATAGTAAACAATCCCCCCCCCCCCCCCCCCCCCCCCCCCC
>OVAN01003587.1:12454-28546 GCA_900406275.1 Anastatica hierochuntica
CCCCCCCCCCCCCCCACAAACCGTGCTTGCATTAACCAAAAAATGAGAAAACGGTAATACCACGATTGAATAAATACAAAATCTTTAATTTTTATGGCATCTAATTAGCGATGGAAAAATAAAATCTCTTAATACGGAAAAAAGAAGAAATGTGAACGTCGACAAAAAAAAGTGAACTTTTCTTCTTTTTATCAATATATTATGGGAGTATTACTAGAATAACATCATATCATTAGTTTATTACTAGAAGAATCTTTATCTTGTTTAATTACCAACCGGCGAGACTATGTGTTGATTTGTATTGGAAGAAGATAAGACCAGGTCGACTTGTTTGTTAAGAAGACGTTTATGTCACATAATGAGATAGAAGTTGTTGGAGTAATTTTAGGCAAGATCGTTGTACTACTATGAAAAGCAAGAAGCAAAAAGAGAAAGGAATAAAGTGTTTCATTATTGAATATGTTGTGTAAAGCAAGGAATTCAACAAAGGAAGAGCATGAACCCTAGTTTCTATCGTAGTCGTTGTGCCATACTCGAATGTAGAGATAATTATTCGTGTATGATCACATTAGGGTATAGGTCCCTTTATTTATAATAGATTTTCCATGTAGATCCATAGATATCTCGTCGATATCTTGTAGATTCACGGAGTTGTTAAGAATTTCGAATATAATAAATATTTTCCTACATTCTCGCTTATTGCCTTTTTGCAAATATTTGAGTGGTTAAGGAATGCTTCCATTTTAGTCGATATCGCTGCTCCGTGGCCGCATGAGCATGGTTTTATCCTGGACCTAGGTAAGTTTTGCATTGGCGTTGCTCTCTGATAGTCTAAGCAAGATTTTCTGAACTTTGAGCCGAAAAGGATTTATTTTCCCCCAATAGAAACTACTCTTCACCTTAAATTAGAGTTGAATTCGATGAATCTAGGTGTTGGGTAGTTTTATGAATTCAAATATGTGTTAGAGACACACTTAAAAAAATTTCAAAAGTGAAAATTTTGATTCTATGTTGGAAAAAACTATGCCGACGTGTTAACTGCTAAGAGTTGGGAGAATGGATGCGGTTGGAAAGTTAGAGCATCTCCAATAAGAGATTCTCGGCTCAGAAGAAAAATATAGGTACTTAACTAATTAGAAAGACTAACAGAAAATTTTACTTTCATATGTTTGCGCAGTGTGTTAGTGTGCGTTTTCAACACAAGAAACACTCCTTAAATTTATAAAGTCCTTCTATTAAACACACTCAATCCACAATATTGCGATTATACGATTGTAGTATTAAGGGGTCGAATCCAAGGAAGCAAACTACACTAGAAATAGTTATTAAACTTTGAGAATACACATTCTCAATTAATCTGAGCAAAATAGAGATTTTTTAGGGGGTTTTCAAAGACAATACTAATTAACACTTAACTAAAGCAATTAAAATGAGGCAAGAAAGTAAAATTGCATAAATAAAATAAACATAAACCAAAATGCAAATGAACGGATGAAGATTATAATAAGAACAATGGACAAGGGGTGATTGAAATTTATTAAACTAGTAAGATGATCATAACGATATTAAGTCGAGCTATTGAGTTCATATCTAAGACCAAAGGCATATATAGTTCAATTCACTATTATGATAGAAAACCATTTCTAAATTGATATAATCGTTTAACTTTCGCTTTTTGTAATTATAAATCACTAGGAATCATTGAGCGCAAGTCCATTTAACCACTAATCATCCTAGCTATCAACTTTCATTAGTTAACATGAATTAGCAAAGATTAAATTCTCCTAGAAAATTTATCGAACACCTTTCGGGTACAAAAACAGACTTATCTAGATTTTAGTTAGCTACTCTAAAATCTAGCATTAGGCTCTCTTAATCTTTTGGAAACCTAGGATTAGCAATCCTTAACACCATGATTACAACCTTAGCTAACTTAATCTCAAACACCCAAGATCCATTCCTTAAACTACTCACACATTATGATCAAAGAGAAGAAAATATATGAAATAAGAGACATAAACATAATAGATAAATAGGGTTTAAGATTCAAGAATACAATTAGAAAAGAGAGACTCTTGATCTAAGAAACAATCCCAAGATCAAGAAACTAGGCAGAAAAATCGAAAATACTCTTAAGAGAAATTAGTCTAGGATGATCCAAGATTGTAAATTTAGGTTTATGGGAGTATTTATAGCAAATTTATAAAGACAAGAGGAGAGATTTGTGACCCACCAACCATGGATAGCTCATGGAGTCGATGGGTGGAGAAGTAGGTAGATTTCTAATGGATTGCTCATCCATCTACCCCTCTGCTTCCCAGGGTCGATTGATCGGCAATTGGGCATATTTGTTTGCTCCTTGGCTTCTTGATTCTTCACCCATCGACCCCTCTCTTTCTTAGAGTAAATGCTCTCTCAATTTCTTCATGGTTTGCCCATTTTCTTCATTCCATTAGCTTTCCTTCATCCCATTGCAATTGGCTCTTTTCTTCTTCGAAATATTCACCAATTTCATTAGCTTCAAGCTTCCATTGAAGTTTTTCAAGGTCCACTCCTACAAGAATAAAAAAATGCAATGCAAAATGCATGCATTTCCTATTCTAGACTCGATCTAAGCACTAGATGAGATTTGACACTAAAATTCAACAAATACATCTTAAAGACAACAAAAATATAAGCAAAATGATACTAAATATGCATCAAAATATGAACACATCAACTCTCCCGGGCTTGCTCTTTGCTTGTCTTCAAACAAAAAAACAAGAACAATCCCAGAAGAAAAGTTTAAAAGCGGGAACTTAAAACCACAATAGAGAGGTATGCCTTATGTCCTATGTTCCAAAGATAAGTGTAGTAATGCATAGATCATCTATGACTCTTCTTACTTCTCCACATTCTTCGCAAAACTGTCTTTAACTACCTAAGCTAAGCATTCATGAGTTAATTCTTCTACTAATCTCATTAACCTTCAATTAAGCTTTTATATGTGTCTTTACTTATGGTCAATGCATTATATCTGTTTGGTTTAGCATAAGAAAGGTTTAAAATGTGAAGAAGTGTTTAAGGGAAGGGTTTCACTCATTTTAAGGTGGTTTCTCTCAAAATTGCAGTGCAATACGACAAATCGAGGTGGAGTTAAACAATTTGTGCATACAAGGTTTTTATTTACCTCTAATTAATTCCCATCCAAAAATGCATAAATCTAACTATCTACACTTTGTGTTTCCCACTTAGGACCTTGAAACCACGATCTTTTTATTCATTTAATCTCATTATTCTCTTTCTTTTTGTGACAACTAGAGACTCATTTTCATTTATGTCTTAGCTTCTAACCTTATAATTGATTCTCTAGAGTCACTTTCTAATCAAACTTTTTGATTCATTCTTTTCTTTCTTAAGCTCTAAGTGTGGTCTCTTCTAAGTTTTTCTTTTATTCACTAAGGTTAGAGATAGTTTTTCTAATATATAGTGTCTTTCTTACTTCTTTTCTTTTCTTCTTCGGTTCTAATTCCTTTTCATTTACAACCAAACTTTGGATCATCTTACTTTTAAACACAACTTCCAAGGGTTGAAACACTTGCACATTCCCAAGAAATCCCAAAAAAACACATGAACATTCAAAAGTGCCCTCCTTAAGATAACTAATTAGCCTTAAAGTGATACTAATCATAAGGAAGTACTCTCTTGTCGTTCAACTTCTTTGCACGCGGGTTTTTGCCCATGTGTGCATTTTCTGAAAGAGGTCTCACATTCGAATTATTAGTGGGTTTGAAAGGAATGCTTGAGGGTTATAAAAGGTGTGGTAACTACTCTAAAATAAGAGTAACCATTTGAGCTAAGAAGAGTGGTAAACCAATGTAGGAAGATAACTCAAATATCTAATTTTTATCCACGGTTAAGTAATTCACACTCCGACTGGTTGTAGATTTAGACTGCACAGATACCTCTCTGTAAATTGCACATAGCTTTCAGTAGAAAACTCAAAATTGCATTCTGTAAAATGGGAAATGTCGATGTAGGAGTCTTTTAACTTCTTTAAAAGTTTCAAACCGAAATATGATGATTTGTTCGGCCGATCGTGCATTCTTCCACAACATATCGAGTCTGTCTCATGCAGAAGCTGCACAAGCTTCACCTCCTTTCTCTTGCTCAAATGGCTCGAAACTCTCTGTTCTCCGTTTTTCTCTCTGTCTCAATGGCTGGGGAAAAGGAAGAGGGAGAAAATTAATTTTAGGTTTTAGTTTAATGCTTAAATAGGAAAGGTATTAGTTCGGTTTAGGTTGGTTCAGAGTTTCGCGGTTCAAATTGGTTTAGGAGATAGTTGTTTGGTTCGGTTAGCTTGGAATTTCTGGTTAAGTGATTTTCCTAAAACATTGTGTCCCGGTTCGCGGGATAGAGATGTTACAATATTTTTGTAATTCTTTTGACTTGTGTTAAATTGACGTATATGGTTAGATAAGATTGCAAAATAGAACATTAACAAATTAAATACATATAAAATATTTTGTCTAAATTTTATTTGTAAAATATGTATTATAAACAAATATTCTATAAAATTTACAACTATTATAAAAACTAAGGATGGATTCGGGTATCCATTCAGGTTTGTTCGAGTTTCAAATTTTCGAGATTAGAGGTTTACGTCCCGTTTGGGTATTTCTAAATTTCGGTTCAAGTTTAGTTTGAATCTTTGCATGTTCAGTTAGGGTTCAAATACCGGTTTAAATTAGGTAAAAAAATTTAAATTTACCTAGAAAATCTCAAAATTCAAAGATAAAAATAACAAACAACATATAAATTTGAGCAATGAATGACATAATACCTAAAATTAATATGAAAATTGGTTCGTTAAACCATTTTGAAAACTAGTTATTTAGATGACCAACGCAACCCAATGTCTTTCTTTGATGGGAAATGAAAAACGTAGGAAGTCGACTTCTTTAAACCATTTTGGACGATGATCCCATGGTGCTCTTGTTAGTGAACTGAAGTAGAAAGTCTTTATTGGTGGCCCTTGAGAATGCTATGTACTACCTTTTTAGTTATGTCAGAAAACTGGATGGAAAAAAAACATAACGACATTACGGATGCAAATCCCATCGAAGTTGTGCGAACACAATAAGCATGTCCATTTCCTATGTTTGGAAATGAGAATTATGATTAGTATAGTTATTATTTTAACATGTCTAAATATTTAATAGTATGGATTATGCTAAAGTAACTATCAAAGAACTTGGGGCATAAGATAATTTGTGGCCTGATATACACCGCCATGAAGTTTGTATGCTTGACGCGATACCAATTAAAGGCACCATGAGCAAGCTTAAATTTATAAAACCTAAGCCTATTCAATAATCCCGCAAGAGAACGAGGTCGAGTTGTAGAACTTAAGGTATCGTCCAAGGATTTAGAGGCTTATCTAGAAGAACCTAAACAAGGAGAATGCACTAAGAACTCTAGTCTAGGAGGGTCGTTTTAGGTGGGGTTGTCACTAGTCTCCACTAAATTTATCAAAAGTAAAGGCAAACATAATCAAAGAGCATAAATAAAAGCAAGAAATAAGCAAGCAATAAGTAAAAGGCAAGAAAGGAACAAACTTTGAAAGTAAAATATGATAAAGATAGAATATTGAGATAGTAGCAACTGGTTCGGGCTTGATCTAGACTTGTGATGAACTTTGCTAAGGCTTTATTAGAGGATTGAAGCTATTTATAAGCCAAGGATCCCCCTTTTGTCGATTTACTCACTCTCATGGCGAAGATCTATTCACCTATACACATTACAAGGCTCAACTCTCACTTATTGTCTATCTAAACATGTATGTGATAGTGATCTACAAGCCCTTTTAGCTATCTAGCACCTAGGTAACATCCACTCTCATGGGCCCAAGTGAAAGACATAGGTTTGTTCTCTCAAGCATTTCATCGAACACTTTCTAGGCGTCAATGAGCAAGCAATGGACTTTGTAGAACTAAACAAAACCTAGTTGGAAATCTATGCCAAAATCTAGCCTAATCATCCACCACAACCTAGATTTAACCCTAGCCTACTACATCTCAAGATTCAAGAGTGATCTACTCATTAAGTGTCATGGAAATCCAAAGACAAGGGTTTGGTCTTTGAGCTTTCATGCCTTAAGATCTAAAAGAAAGAGATGAAGAAGAGAAACACAAATCTAAATAAGAGAAACCAAAATATTTATTACAAGTCTTTAGATCTTGACAAGTATGAGAAAAGATGTAAAAGAGGTTCAAAGGTCTCAAAGATATGTTCTTGGAACAATTATGAGGCTATTTATACTAAAGGAAAGAAGAGAAGTTGCCCTAAAAGTGATTTTTCCCGTCTGTGCATGCCATTATCGACCTGGTACATGCGCCTATCGACCAGGCTAGTCGATAGAGGCATGCATTTGGCAGCAATCTGCCAGTGCATGTGGCTATCAACCACATGCACGTACCTATCAACCAGGCTGGTCGATAGCCACATGCGTTTGGCAGTTTTGGCTTTTTCTTTGGTCCCTTGTTAGCTTCATTGCCTCCATCCATTCCAAATGAATTTAGTGCTTGATTTCCACGATTTCTTAGCTCCATATCCACCTTGAATCCATCTGTAGAGCCTCCATTAAGCCACTTCAAAAGTAGAACCTACAAGTGCAAGAAAATGTATGCATATGCAACTAATTCTAAAATTAGACTCTAGATTCAATCTATATGGATTCTAATGCTAAAATGCAATATATACAACCTAAAAGTGGATGAAACTAAGCTAAAATGCATCTAAATATGTATGAAATTATGTACACATCAATGCCCTACAGTGTCAATGATGTTGTTAATTTATAGATTAGGGTAGCACACAATAATTAATTGTGGAATAACAAATTTTCGAAATTTAAAATGAATTGTAAAATAGCTTGCGGAAAGAATAAGCTTCTTTAGTTTGTAGGGGGGGGGGGGNGCTTAATTTTCAAGCCAATAGTTGGATTGTTTTTTTCTTTTTTTTTTGGCGGCTCACAAACACCCACGTCTTTATCATCCACCTTCCCAGTATTCGTTTTCGGTTTGTCTACTGAGTGGGTAAATTTTATTGAACTTTTCCTAGTGCGATTGGTTGTTCGTCGCTTGTACATTGAAAGATGTCCCTCCACCTTTCTAGATTTGGCATCCACAATCTTCTTATTTTAATATGAAAACGGAAAACCAAATATAAAGATAAAGTGAAGAACAAGATTTAAAGTATGGACAGACAATTTAGCCTCTTCTGACTGGTTCGTTCTTTGGATCGGACTCAGTAGCTTGCCCACTTTGGATTTCTTGAAACATATTCTCTGACTTATGTTATAATTGAATGACTATACTATTTTCTTATTATGACTATTTTAATTCAAACTATTTGGACATAAAACCATATTGTTGTTTAAAAATTTGCTAACCTCTGGTCCTGGATTTTCGACATTAACATGTGTCCCAACCACGTTTCGCCACGGCTACTAGCTTCCAAAGTCTACATTTAGTGGAAAACAGAAAATGGTAAACATTTTGTATATAAATCTATGTTTATGGACTAGAATAACTTGTCTAATTATCTGAAAGTGTTTGTCGTCGGTAAGATAAATTGTTGTATCCTTGTTTTACTGTGGTGTCTGAAGAAACCAATGTGCTCGCACTAGCAAACGAAGGTGTCTTTTCCGGTAAACTTCCCAATGCCTACAATTTGGAAAACAAATATAGAAACTATATTAGCAGTAAAAGTACTATTAAAATGGCTTTGTTATAATAATAGGACGACTATGAACCAACAAATCGGCTTAGCTTCTTGCGTCGATCGTAGTTGTGTCAGGCCAATCGAGAATGTGGGAAGCTCAACTTCAGCAGCAACATCAGGATGGTATTGTAAATCCACACTAACCTTTGACTGAGAAATACAACAAAATTAATTAGAAAATAATACAAAAAGGTTCTGGAAACAATAGAAAGTGCCATGCCGATTCATATGTTGTATTTTTTTCTAACTGACTTAGTTCGAGTGAGAAAAAAGGGGGTTAATGTTCATCGTATCAGTTTGGCGGGAGTCTTGAGCGACATTTGAGCATATATAATTGTTAGTATGGCAATGTTTAAAATGAGAGAAAATATGATATTCTACGTTATCACCTTGTCCACTGTGATTCCCGTGAGATCTGCCATGAGAGATTGGATTGGTGCTGCTAGTGGGTATAGTTTGTCATAACAGTTAAACAAGGTATTGCACAAATGTTGGCAGTATTGAAAATACTTAGACAAATAGTGGATCATTGAAATGTATAGATAGGTAAAATAAATTCATTCACTTTTGCAGCATCAGTGGACGCATCTTTTGGCGAGGTTAAACCATCATGAGCAGAGGGGCTTAGATGTCCTTCTGTTTCTTTGCTTTGGCATACAGTATAGGAGGCATTGACGGGCTAAAAACGCCAAAAAGTACTAAATCTGATCACTTACCAAATCTTTATTTAGATTAACGACGCAATATTAGTACTTACATTCTCAGCATCGTCATCATTTTCGCCAACAGTCGCACATATATTGGTGCATACAGTGTTTATCAAAGTATCATAGACATCGCCACCAACTTGTTTATAAGCAATTTCAGTGGTCGGAGGCGTTGTTCGGTTGGTCAAACGCAGAAAATGTTAATCGCAAATAAACAACAACTTACCTAATATGCTGCTATAATAAATAGTATTACTATGTGGCACATAAATAGTATGACTATTAAATAATTTACAATAGTCATACTATTACTCTGAATTAATAAACACAATGTTCCTATATTGATTGACAATTACTATTTTAATCAATTAAGTGATTAGAACTGAAAAAGGAGACTGGATTACCTGCTGTTGAATGGTATCGGGGACTACCATACCAAAATAATGTTTGTCATCGTAATCAATATTGGAAGAGCCACCAAGTGCATTGGCAACATTAAAATTGGACTCCTTAATCATCTCTTTAACGTTAGCAAGAAAATTCTTTAGAACATCACTCACATGTTCTTTTAAAGTTATTACGTAAGGCTTCACAACAGCAAGTATACAAGTCACAACGATGTCAGCCATTTCTTTCACATATTGTTTCATCACATCAATGTTACAGGTGTCTTCCACATCTTCGTCAGAGAGAGAGAGAGAGAGAGAGAGAGAGAGAGAGGGTATGAAGGCTCCACGTCAACTTTCTTACTTTTTTTTTGGTTGGATTTGTCCCTGAAACTTTTCTTAAAAGGGGGCGATTCGTCATCTTCACTATCATTGTTCTCGAAAAAGTCCTCCACATCAATCGATTTTTTTCACTTTTTGATTCAGTTTTCTCAGTAAAGCGGAAAACTCCAGTCCACGAGTTATGTTCGAAAGCATAATCTTCTCGGATGAGCGACACCATGTATGCAACCCTATTGTTAGGTTCATCGTTAACAAACTCGTACTCACTTCCGTATTTATCTAATCCACCAGCAATGCATGAGATCATAGAGGCCTATACTGAAAGTTCATTGGCAAGGAATAAAAGTTCAGTATCTCATATAGTAAGGCTACGAAAATAGTATAACTAAAGATACATACAACATATTCTTCAGGACAAATCAGAAAACTCATAAATGGCATTGTAAACAAAATGTACCTGGCCGCTCCTACCTTGTACTTTAGTGTGGTCAACATTGATCATTAGGTTGATCTCAACAAGGCAACGACTGATATCCTCAATAACTGGATATTCCTCCTCAACACAACGTGTCAGTATTGGATTGTTGACTATTTTTGGACAAACAACCACAGTGACAAGCAACAAAGCGTGGGAAAACACTTGAATTTCTATTGATTGTTGCGTAGATTTAGAAACTACACATCCTTTCGCACTGGTCACTGTTAATATAAATTATTTACAGCCCCAAGGGAATGGCATAAATGTGTCAATGTCTTCTATGAGAGCAATATTTTTTTTTTAATTGCATTGTTGTGATGTTGGACAACATATTCCATAGACCAGAAGAAGCAACGCTAAGCGAAACCTGGTGATCGGGTCCTTGTATTTTTTGCTGAACATGAGTTTTCAATAGATCCATGTTGTCGTCAGTTTCTCCTTAAACCCGAACTATTGTTTAAAAGCCTTATCAGTACTTGTTGATTGTGTAACCTTTCCTTTCCCTTTACAGTTTTTTTCTTAACATCTAAACGTCCATGTTGCTTCCCGCAATTTAGGGGATGTATTGGATTGAGTATTTGATGAGATTTGATTTTTAATGAGTTTTTAGAAGATTTTGATGAATTTGGGAAGTAGTTGTGATTTTTGTAAAAATTCTTTGCAATTCCGTTTAAAACCATGTGATTTGATGTGATTTGATTTTTTTGTATTTTTAACAATGAAATTCCACCAAACACACATTAAATCATTTAAAATCCATTACTTAAAATATTTCCAATAACAGTGGATTTGAAGATACACTTTAAAATCAATGTTTCAATAACACTGAATTATATAAGACTTTTTAAAATTTTTGTTTCAATAACCTGAGATTTCAAATTTTAATACAAATTGCTTCAAATTCCTATTTGAATACACCTCTTAGTCTTGTAACCAGAGCAATCTCTCTGAGCATATAACTTATTGGCTTCCCCGTTGAACAACCACAAAAGTTCGTTGTTTTTATTGATAAAATAGAAATAATATTTTATAATAAATCATGTCACAATTTATAAGATAAAAAGTTATTACAATCTAGGAAAAAATCCGTCTTCTTCTTCGTTTCCCAATCTCAACCTAAACCCTTAAAATTTTTTCTCAATTGAATATTCTCTCCTTTCCTCGATATCTTCTCATCCTCCTCCCACACAAATTCATCAATTTTCAATTTTGTGCTTCATTCGAACCATGGCTGTAGTCTCTCTAATCCGCAAAATTTGCATGAAGCCTCGTTGTCGGCATCAAAGGAGCCTCTTGTGTTGCAGTTTTTCCATGGATTTAGCGAGAAAAACCTCAGTTCGTCCCTTTTCATCCTCTTTCTGTAACCAATCTACATCATTCAACAATACCCAGAGGTTGATTTCTTCGCCGACTTGGTGTTTTAGCCGATGGATTATTTGGGTTTCAGAGAGAAGGAACAGCATCGCCGTCTCGGCAAGAGAATTTTGTACATCTTTGGAAACCAATACCACTGACAAGAGTTTCGAGAGGATTCATGTTGGTCTAAATTCGAATCCTTTGGTCGTCGAAGAAAGCGTAGGCGAACCTGTTTCTAGGGTAGATGTGGAAATTGTAGACACTCTTGGTGGTAAGACGGTGAGAGAAGAGAGTGAAGCTGAGAAGGAAGCGTGGAGGATTCTGGAAAACGCCGTCGTTAGGTATTGTGGTTCGCCGGTTGGGACGGTGGCTGCAAACGATCCCGGAGATAAGCTGCCTTTGAATTATGATCAAGTGTTTATAAGAGACTTTGTGCCTTCTGCTTTAGCTTTTTTGCTTAAAGGTGAAGGAGATATCGTCAGGAACTTTCTCCTCCATACATTGCAGCTTCAGGTAATGCATAAATGTCATTCTTAATCTGAGCAATTTTGAATCGCTAATTATAGAACACTGTGTGTTTTTTAAAAGAGTTGGGAGAAAACTGTAGACTGTTACAGTCCTGGCCAGGGCTTGATGCCTGCAAGTTTCAAAGTCAGAACTGTGGCACTTGATGAGAACACTACCGAAGAAGTTTTGGATCCAGATTTTGGTGAATCAGCTATTGGTCGTGTTGCTCCTGTGGATTCTGGTCAGTGGCTACTGTTTGCAAGGGTTGCTGGATTGTGTTCAGCAAGGGAGTTTGTTGCTGATTGTTTCTTTCGTCTTTTATAGGTTTGTGGTGGATTATTCTCTTAAGGGCATATGGAAAGTTGACCGGGGATTTCTCATTACAAGAGAGGATAGATGTTCAGACCGGCATAAAGCTCATCATGAACTTGTGTTTAGCAGATGGATTTGATATGTTTCCAACACTTCTTGTCACTGACGGATCTTGTATGATTGATCGTCGAATGGGTATCCATGGCCACCCTCTCGAAATCCAAGTACCAATTCTTTTTCTGGTTTTCTTTTTTCACATGCATATATTTATTGATTTATGAGGCTTATGTATGATTTTCTCTCTGGATGTATTTTCAGTCGTTATTCTACTCAGCACTCAGATGCTCCCGTGAGATGCTTTCCGTTAATGACAGCTCCAAGAATCTTGTAAGAGCCATCAACAACAGATTAAGTGCGTTGTCCTTTCATATTAGAGAATACTACTGGGTGGACATAAAAAAAATCAATGAGATATACCGTTACAAGACAGAAGAGTATTCCACAGATGCAACTAATAAGTTCAACATCTACCCTGAGCAAATTCCTCCATGGCTTATGGACTGGATTCCTGAAGAAGGAGGGTATCTCCTGGGGAACTTACAACCAGCGCACATGGATTTCAGATTCTTCACACTCGGTAACTTTTGGTCTATTGTTTCTTCCTTGGGTACACCAAAGCAGAATGAAGCTATACTGAACTTAGTTGAAGCTAAATGGGACGACATTATTGGGAATATGCCTCTTAAGATTTGTTACCCTGCATTAGAGTACGATGATTGGCGTATTATAACCGGAAGTGACCCTAAGAACACGTGAGTTTTGCTTACTCACCTCCATGCACTCACTTTCTTTCTTTTTTTTTTAAGTCTGCTGGGGTATTTGACTATTTGGCTTTAACATGATAAACTCGTCAGGCCTTGGTCGTATCACAACAGTGGATCCTGGCCAACGCTTCTTTGGCAGGTACACAGATATCGAACTTGAAAGAGTATCTTGAATATACTTAAGTGGTATCAAGCTCACCAGTGAGATGACAAAATAAAAACCAGTAGGGTTTCAGAATTTTTATTGGTAATATGTAAGGATTTCTGGTTTTGATTTTTGTTTAAACAGTTCACTTTAGCATGTATGAAGATGGGTAGACCAGAAGTAGCTGAGAAAGCTCTTGCTTTGGCTGAGAAGAGACTCATGGCAGATGGTTGGCCAGAGTATTACGACACCCGATCAGGGAAATTCATCGGGAAGCAATCCCGGCTTTACCAGACATGGACAGTCGCTGGTTTCTTGACTTCTAAACTCCTTTTAGCAAGTCCGGAGATGGCGTCACTGTTATTCTGGGAAGAAGATTATGAACTTTTGGACATTTGTGTATGTGGTCTCAGCAAAAGTGGTAGGAAAAAATGCTCCCGAGTAGCTGCCAAGACTCAGATTCTTGTTCGATGAGTGCAAAAAACACACAAGTCACTCTTCTGCCTTGTCTGAATATTCCCACGTAATACGCTTTTTCAAGGCTAGAGAGATCTCATTCACAAGTTACACATAGTATTGCTATCTGTTTGTATATATACATATAAGATAGATTGCAACTGTTTTTTACCGTTGCAACTTTCGTGTAGATGGCTGAAAAGAGCATTTGATTATTTGACTACTAGGGAAGTGGTTCTAATAACCTTATTACACACTCCCATTATATAACCAACATTCGTATTGCCCCACTGGTTTCATTTATCTGTATATTTTTGACTCATCTCTCTCTTGTCAGCCTTATAACCACTTTCCACTACTATTTTGCTACCAAAATTTATTGATCCAAACGCATTCTGAATCTGAATTTTACAAATTTGAACTGGCTTAATCAAAAATTCATTAATGACAACATTAGAACACCGTCAACTCTATGAACAATAAACTTTTTGTGCAGGAGTACGCTTAGAACGTTTAACTTTAACTTGAAATTCAAGCCAAAAAGAGTAAAAGAACTTGACCAATAAATAAAACTTAATATATACAAAAATATAGAACATAGAACTTGGAGTTCATAACAGAATCTATATAATTATTTATAGCTCTTCATTGGATGTGGGTTATATAAAATTTAGTTAGTACGCTCAACATGCCTTCCAGTAAAATTTTATCAGAAAAAACCCAATAGAGAAAATTATGGTCAAGGGAAAAAGAGTGTGATGCGCATTACTCTCTTTCTCGAATACATCATTTAAGATCCTTGAGACGGCGCAATCCAAGATGACATAATTTCTTGAAAGTAGTGCATCGGTAAATGTCTTTGAAATCTTTACTTGAAGAATACTTAAAACATTTATGTCTTCTTTCTTCTGTACTACATGAGTCTGCTAATGATTCAATTTAATCATTCCCTTTTATTCTTTTTATTACAAAGTCTACAAGAAGAAGTTACACTTGCATCTTTGAAATTATAAGAGCATCTCCATCCGTAGTCCTTAGTCCAAAAATCCTTAACTATTCATGGGTCACACCCATGAATAGTTAAGGATTTTTAGACTTTGGAGTCTTTAAAATCTTTGGGTAAGGATCAATCCTTAACTATTTTCACGGGCCCCACGACATGTGGCGGTCCGCGATTGGTTAGAAATTTTGTTTTTTTTTTTAAATCAGAAATTGTGGGACCCATGAATAGTCAAGGATTTTTGGAGTCTCACGGATGGAGATGCTCTAACATTCACTATAGATGTCTACCATTTATGTGTTCTTTGACGTCTTATGAAGTCTTTATCATGGGGGAAAACCTAATGAGAATAAAACAACGATGAGGAAAAAGTGTACAACCATGGAGATCATCATATTTCCCTCCTTGGAAGAATCATCTTCGGGATATACATATAATTTCGATCAAATGAATTAACTCATTTACTTTTCATATAATCTCTCATATCATTGGGCTATAAGTCCACTTAACATAGACAGTCATTTCTTGGTCTATTTGGACTTCAAATTTTCAAATTACCTTTCACATAATTTTCTAAACATTTTACATATACATACGAGGAAGAAACTCGACAAAATGACCTTGTAACTTTAAGAGAAAGGGTGCTCTCCTATCTTTTGATTAGGAAAGCAGCACATTCCCGAAGGTAACAATTGTTTACTAAAAACGCAAGACTCCGCTAAGTTATAGCACGATGTATAGAGTCTAACACATGCTGGAAAGTAAAAAAGTGAAGTGAGCTTTGAATTCATGCTCTCCTTATTAAAGCTCCTAGTTGATTTTCTTTCTTTTCATACAAAATTACATCTTTCAATCATTAAAAAGCTATTTAACTGCATTCATATCATTTAAGTATGATATTTTACGACCATATGTATGTGAGCATCTTTTGAGATTACATCTGTTTGAGTTAATGTTCAATTTAGAAAATACATAAACAATTTTTCAAGTATATTTTTTCCAAATTACGACTTGCTTTACTCTTTAGGAATTTTAATCAAGGATCCACTTATATCTCATACAACTTATTTATTTTAATTCAGTTGATGACTAGAGTTTGGGGAACATAATGAACATATATATATATATCACTATTTAGTGGGTCGTATAAGTCATATCGTTCTTTTATTACCAAACTAATAAAGAATTTGAAGGTAATTGTATCCACATACTCTCTCACCATAATCAATTTCAGATTTATTATTCTTTTTCATAAAAATCTATTTGTCCTCTATACACTAAAAAGAAAACAACTAGTTAACGACGACACTAATCGTCGTAAAATCGTTGTTAAAACAGATTAACGACGAATTAACGACGAATGCAAAAACGTTGTTAACAGATGTCGCAATGTAAAAATCATCGTTAATTCGTCATTAAATTAACGAGGATTTGATTTCGTCGTAAACTTATTGTTAAATAATTCGTTTCAAAATACTCGTAAATTAACGAGATTTTAACGACGAAATCTTTTTCGTAGCTAATTCGTAGTTAACTGGATGTAAATTAACGATGGTTAAAAAACTAATTTGAAGCATCAAATCGTTGTTAACTCGTCGTTAAATTACGACGAATATTAAAAATAGTCATCGTCAAATCGTCGTTAAATAACGACGAATTAACGACGACTGTATTTAACCTTCGTCGTTAAACCGTCGTAATGTTACGACGATTTAACAACGAAACTTTAATTAAAATTAACAAAAAAATCAGAAAATATATATTTATATATTCTAAAATAAATAATTAATAAAATTAAAATAGCAAAATATATAT
>OVAN01003588.1:0-25356 GCA_900406275.1 Anastatica hierochuntica
ATATAGCGACGAATTAGAGACAAATGGCTAAAATGTCTCCATTTCGTCTCTGATTTGTCTCAATATTAGCGACATTTTAAAGACTAACCAATTTTTCGTCTCTAACTGATTTGTTGTAGTGATCGTTCTTTTCAAGCTAATGAAGGTATTTTCACAAACTGATTCTCTTGATCTTGATCACATCAAGTGAATCTGAAATGGTATCA
Organism: Anastatica hierochuntica; assembly: GCA_900406275.1. Taxonomy (NCBI): domain Eukaryota; kingdom Viridiplantae; phylum Streptophyta; class Magnoliopsida; order Brassicales; family Brassicaceae; genus Anastatica; species Anastatica hierochuntica. Next base: position 207 of record OVAN01003588.1, read on the forward strand.
GAGCAAATTTCCCCAGCCTTCATTCACTTCTTCTGCGTAATTTTTTCAATTCAATTCGATCGATTCATTCCGATCGTTTTGTTTTTCGCCATCTTCGTTTGATTCCGATTCATTTGATCGGAGAGTTTTCTAAATCTGTTGTGTTCTTCGATCTAGAAGCTTCTTCTCTGTGTTCACTTGATTTCATTCATCTTCATCATCATCTTCGTTTGTTCTTCACCATCTCCGTTCGTTTCACATCAACTTCGCTTCCATATCTCCATCTCAAATCACGTTTTATTTCTTCATTTTTTCTTTGAATCAAGCTTTGATTTCGTTAAATCGAGCTTTGATTTCTTCAGACCTAGCTTCGATTCTTCATTTTGTGTCTCGATCCCTTTGATTCGAGTTGTTTTCTTCTCCGGCGTAGTATATAGCAGCTTCGTTCGCGTTTTCTCTTCATTTCGTGCTTTGATTGCTCTGTCTCCGATCTATTTGATCGTTATTGCGGCTTTGTTCCGGTTAATTCGCCTATGTGCGATTTCTTCTTTCGATCAGTGTTAATCGTTATTGCGGCTTAGTTCCGTTTGATACGCCTTTGTGCGTATTATCTTCGATCAGAGTTGATCGTTTGTTATCGTCGTCGCTTCTTCTGGATCATAGTTGATCCTTCTCTTTTGGTTGGATCTGTTAGCTTTGAAGCTATTCATCATCAACACCTTCTATCGTCTTCGATCTTAAGCCTTTGACGTCTGTTTGATTGAGGATGGTTCGAGATTGTTCTTTGGCTAAATCATCGAGATCTGATTCATTTAATGCAGATATCTCCAGTATCAAGTGTGACATTAGTTATGGTTCTCTTCCAAGACCACCAGATAGTCTTCTTGAAGCTCGATCCACTTTACAACGCAACAATATGATGAAGATCAGTAGTATTCTTTCACATTTCCCTGGTCAGAATGTGTTCTCCACATGCTTGACTAGAATATGGAACCATGTCTAACGTTACTTGCATCGAGAATATTGTTTTGGGGTTGGTTCCTGTTGGTTGAATTGTTGTGAAGTATGTTTTTCATCAGAATATGCTCTCAGTAAGGAGGAGTTTTGGTTAAGAGACATTAAGCAGAATCAAGACTGTAAAGATGGTTGTTATGTGTTCATGCACTTGGAATCTCTTGCTTATGAAATATATGCCATGATGTTGATGAATTTCAGAAGATTAAGAGTGATGGCTCCTCATGCCAGTGTGATTGTTGCAAAAACTATGAAACCTGTTCTAAAGTCACTTGTTCAAGTAGAGCTTTCTCTGGTTATTGGATTTCTAAGTCTGGAACAACAAATTAATGATTCCAGTGAGTTCATAGTGCTGATTATAGTAACGTTTCTGCCAATTTTTCATCTGGGGTATACTTGCCTGCTTTTTCATAAGAGCATTGTTCTATCAAGATGTGCACCAAGAAAGGGGGAGTTAAAAGTGATGATTATGGACTGGCTTTTACAGAGACATAGAGCATGGATGCTTTATCTATCCACAATTTCAGTTTATGAAGGATTAAAGTATTTCTATGAGAAAGAAGCCAAGCTTGTAACAATCATCATTTCTGGAAAATCTAAAGTTGCTGAAGCGCTTCTCATTGCAGAAAGTTTGTCTCTTATGCTTTATGGTATTGGTTTTATAAGACAAAAGCATGTGAATGATGTTGGTCGTCTAAGCACATTCACGTATGGGTCTTCACCAAGACCACCCGATGCCATGTGTGTGTTAACGAGTTGTTATTGTTATGAATGGATTGGTGTGTTCGTTGGCTGCAAAGACCTGGAAACTTCAAAGATCTTTGAGTTATGTTCTTCATTTGTGGTACTCACCATTTTAATCAAGATTTTCATGGATTCAAGCCGCTCACATCATATTAGATGTCTCAAGCTCACATTGTTTTACACACTCATTGAGAAGTAAGAGAGAGATCATCAAGAACTTCTCTACTCATCAATTCATCAATCCAAGATGAAAGTATTCTACTTTCATCTTGAGGGGGAGTATCAGAGAGTATGGTGTTGGTTTACAAGTTGGTTTACTTGGTTATATCTGGTTAATGATGATTAAGCTTATATTTGATTAATGCTTTATACTTTGGTTAAATAGTTTGTATATAAACAATATTGTATCGTTCTTTTCAAGATAATGAAAGTATTTTCACAAACTGATTCTCTTGATCTTGATCACATCAAGTGAATCTGAAAAAATTCTTACGCTACCCGAATCAAGATGTAATCAAACGGTAGAGATCACGGCTGAGAAAAACCGTCGTGCCTCAAAAGGGAATTAAGAATGTGATATTTGTTGAACAGTAAAAAATGTCTTTGATTTTTAACTGCTTTTTATTCTCTCTTTTTTATTTTTTAATTTCGAAGTTTAATATTACGTAATTTAATTTTCAATTGTGCCCCAATTACTTTGAGACAACTCTTATCAGCTTCATCACACTTTATTGAGGGTAATGTTGTCTTTGCACATATTGAAAGAGCACAAATGTGTAACTGAAGTCGAATAAGTACGCATGTGTGTTATGCTTAAATAATGATGGATCTTTAGTAATATGCTATAATTTCCAATAAGCAAAAGAAAAAACCAAACACCTATTCTTTTGGTATTAATATTATAGACCAATTAAATTCTTGATGACAGTGTATATGTAATGTAACAAACGAATGTTTTAACACAGTAAGCTGTCCGAATCTTTAAGTTGCAATCTCACCAAAGCCTCTTCGCAAATCTCAGGAGGAAACTCTTTCAAAAACTCAGAAACAATACGTTCTTGATCTCTTTGCAACTCTTCAATCTCTTCTCTATGTTTCCTCAACAAAGACTCAAGTTTCTCAGCTATAATCCCAACGTCTTGATCACTGACAGGCCCTTTCCATGACGAAAGCTTAGAACTAGAACGTTGCACGAAAGGCGAACGCAAATCTCCAGCTTCAGCTTTAGGAGAGGACCAGAATTTTCTTCCTGAGGGAAATCTATCTAGACGCAGTGTTTCAGGAGAAGACAAACATTTCCCCATCATTGAATAATCTCCGTTAAGACGAGAAGGAACCCAATCAGGGATGTGGGAACGTATCTCTTCGTCTATCATTTTAGCAATCGTTGAGATGTCTTGATCATCGGTTAAGTCTAATTCCTCGACCATTTCGATGGCGACAGAGAAAGATGTGTCTGTCTCTATGTTAAATGGGAAATGGATGTTACGAATATGACCTGTATACAAAGTTATATAATCATCAAAATAAAGACTCATTGATGAAAGTATGAGGATTTTAGACTTGTTTCTTTAAAGAAGATTGGAACCTTTGGAATCCGAGATACGTAGTTTTAGGAAGATTGTGTTTAGGTCTTTACGTTGGCCTTCTACGGTTAATAAACCTTCGGTAGAATCCAACGGTTTATCCTCGATTCCTCTTCCGTTGCAGCCATTTTCTACATTGATTTAAATTGGAAGCATGAGTGAATTTCATGCTAGAAAAGAAGTCCAAGAAGCATCATATGATGTAACACTTTCTAACTGAGAGATGAAATGAAATTCCAAAAATACGATTACCTTTATGAGAGTTGACAATTTCGGTCTTTTCGTTGTAGGATTTCAGAAAAGGATCATCAAGTAGTTCCTTGGCTGACAAGCGTTCCGAGACCTTTGCGATACACTTCTCTATGAATGTTCTCACTTGCGGATCAGTCACATTTGCCAGCGAGGCCGGTTTTATTCCCTAATAACCATTGAAAAAATTGCATTGAGTATGTTAAAAAGACATTCAATCCTTGATTGGATTTGATGGAGAAAAAAGATTGCTTACGGATGTAACTTTCTTATAGATCTGAGCAGCATTCGTGCATTCGACATAAGGGTACTCGAAAGTTACAAGCTCAAGCAAACACATTCCAAACGCGTATATATCGACAAGTACATTATAGTCCTCTTCATAGAGTTCCGGCGCCATAAATTCAGGAGTTCCTTAACAATTTGAAACACACAATTCTAGTTTCACAAAACAAAGTCTTTTGAATTTGAGAGTTTAACTAGGTTAAAGAACTCACCGATGACGCTATGAGCTGAGCGAGCTCGGTGTAGAATAGCGGCAAGCCCGAGATCTCCGATTTTGACCTCACCTTGGTTCCCATTAATGAAAATGTTATCACATTTTAGATCTCTATGGATCACAGGAGGATCATGACTATGAAGATAATCAAGCCCTTCTAAAATCTGCCTTGACCATTTCTTTAACGCTCTTAGATCAACACGCTTATGCTTTTTCCGGTACCTATAAAAGCTCGAGAATTCGAATCGGTTTACATACATAAGAATTGATCAAATAGAAACAACATTGAATTTTGAGAGAGAGAGGAATCTGACTGTCTAAGATTGCCGGAAGTGAAGACTTCGGTGATGAGATTGATGGTCAAGTGGTGGTGATCAATCCAAGAAGTGTAGAATTTGATGATGCTTTTGTGTTTAAGGGTTTTGAGTAAGTGAACTTCAGAGTAAAGTCTCTCTAAATCCTCAGAGCTACAGAGTTTATCGTCTAGCTTAACTTGGTTCCAAGCCACTTCGATTCCTTCGAGTTGATCAAATGCTCTGTATCTGGAGAATTCTTTATGATTCAAAGAAAAACTCATTTGTCTCTATAATAAGAGAAGAGAAAAACAGAGATCTATGAAGAAAAGAAAAGAAAAGGATACACTTGTTTGAAAGCTCCTTTGCCAAGAACTTCATTATACTGAAAATAATGATGAACAAATGAAAAGAAGAGATTAGGATCAGAAGTTTAATGGAGACATGAAATGGTTAAGCAGATAAAGAAGAACAGACTCGGCCATAGCGACCAGTGGGATCAATCTCTACGAATTGTTCCTCAGAATTTTCCTCTTCTTGTCTCATTCTTGAGAGTTAAAAACAGAGGATTTGCTTGAGAGAGAGAGAGAAGAGTCAATTCTTCTTCTTTGGAAACAAATTTAAAAGGAGTTTCTGATTACTATTATTATTATTAAGAATTATTTAGCCGTTTTATTATTATTTAGATGTTATAATTGACTTTTTTCTGCCATTAAAACCAAGCTTAAGCTTCTTCTTTTTGAGATACTCATAATAACGGTGTAGAGTGTTGTACGCTCTCTCTCTCTCTCATCTTCAATTTTAGGACACTCAGATCCAGTGGACAAGGCCACGTGGCAAAGGTGTGGATCGTTGCTTTTTACGCGCCATGGATCTGGTTTTAATTTTTTCATTTAATCCATGTGATTTCAATTATTTTGCTTTCTTTGTCAACTTCAAGGTGTTTTCTTACGGGATTATAGAAGCAACTCGTTATGGATATTAAAAATTCGGTTCCTTTTTGCTCTTCCCTACGTCTCACAAGGCCTAAAGCTAAACTTTAAAATGTGGCCTTTTAATTATAAAAATTTAATGGTACAATTACAATCTATCATCTAGAGTTTTAGTTAAAACTAAATAGAGTTAAAAGTTGTATAATCTCTTTTGTTTGATATAAAATAATATAAGTGATGATAAAGATCAAATTTATTGCTAAAAACAATGAAACATAAAGTTAACCTTAAACTGCAAAATTTATTTTTTAAATATGGCCACATAAATTATAATTTAATATGTGATCTAGAGCAGTTGTCTTTTTTTCTCCCTAAGGCCATGATTATGGTATAAACTCATCCAGGTTTCTTAAAAAAAATTATTTTATGTTAAACCATTCAAATGTTGGTACTTAAAGCAAGATTTTGTAAAGAAAAGTTTCTTAAATTTCTTCTCCCAGAACCGTTTCTTGTGTTTTACTTTTTTCACACTTACTTTTTTAAATTTTTTAATATTTAACTTGTTTAAGAAACTCCTTTAGGAACCATGGGATAATCATGTCTTAAGTAAGCACGCTCCGTATGAACCCTAATGGTAGTTCAAACACGTATTAAGAGTATATAGTTGTTCTAATATTTATCTCTCTCTTGTGTTGACAGTATAAATTTATTAGAATATCTAGTGAGCAGGTCCGGTCCTGAATACTGGCTGAAAATTATGTTATAGTTTAAAAAAAGAAAAAATTTCAAAACCATGTTATTTGAATCTCCAGCCTCATACTTGCATATAAGCATGCAACTAACTGATCTAAATGAAATTTTCATTAAAAGTATAGCTGATATTTTATTTATTTTTCAGAGACCGGAAACACCTGCTTCTATAACTTTTCCTCAATATCGGACTTACTAATGAGTAAACAACTATAAAATACTAAAACGAAGTAATCTTGAATTTGATTCATGTAGAAATCAATGTTTCTTCTAATTTTGTTGATCGATTAATGTAACAATAAACATACATACTTAGGAAACAACCTAAAACCCTAGCTAGAACCGACCTAAGCCCAAATAAGCAAACCGTAGCCCAAAACTCCGCCTTAAATTAAGGGATGGTGATTAACAATGCTCAACTTGGACACTAAATGGGTAAACTGTTGACGAGATCAGCCAATCGTGCTTCTTTACGAACATTGACAGTAGTAATGAGACCTTCCTGAATTGCATTTCGAACTGCATGAAAATTTGCTTCAACGTGTTGTTCATGAAAAATTGGGTTGACAGAAATATGTATCGTAACTTAACTGTCACAGAACAACCAAAAAGGATCCTGTTGAGGATATCCAAGATCTGAGAGAAATGAGACAACCTGATAATCTCATCAAGAGCTAAGCGCATGGAGCGATATTCGGCCTCAACAGAAGAATGTGAAAACGTGTCTTGCTTTTATGTCTTATAGGAAATCGGAGAATCATCGAAAAAAGTGATGTAGACGCTTAACGATCGACGGGTTGTAGGGCAGGATGCCCAATCGGAGTCGCAGTAGACAGTGAAAGTGAGGTCTGAATCGGAACAGTACAAGATGCTTTGTCCTCCTATATACTTGAGATAACAAACAACACGCAAAGCCGCGTTCCAATGTGCTTGTCGCGGTGTTTGCATGAACTAAGAAAGGGTGTGGACGGAGTAAGACAAGTTCGAACGTGTAATGAGAAGGTATATGAGAAAACCAACTAAGCGTCGATATTGTGAAGGGTTGGCGAGAAAAAGACTAGTATCTGAAGCAAGATGATTGTAAGTAACCATCAGAAAAGGCTCCGGTCTAGCACTAAGTAATCACGTTTCCTCTATGATGTCGAGTACATACTTACGATGTGGTAAAGAAATGCCTTCACCATTTCGTGCTACTTCTAGGAGAAGAAAGTATTTAAATTTGCCATGGTCTTTCATGCGAAAACATTTTCGCAAATATGCCTTGAATACTCACCAATGAGGCAGAGTTATTTCCACATACCATTAAATCGTCAAACGTACACTAGAAATCGGATCTCGACTCCATCATGACTATAGGCGAACAATGAGTAATTTGAGTTGGATAATGAAGCCATAATCAATTAAAGTCGTAGTCAACTTATCAAACCAGCAACGTGACGACTACTTGAGTCTGTAAAGAGGCTTACAGAGACAACAAACCTTCCCGGGAGCTGAAAGATGAAAACCCAATGGGAGTTTCATGTGTACTTGTTCTTCAAGATCATCATGACGAAAAGCATTGTGAACGTCCATATGACAAGCTTCCCAATTTTTAACGACAATTAGCTTGAGTTGCCCGCGAATAATAGTGACCTTACCCACTAGAGAGAAATTTTCTTTATAGTCCTCCCCTTCAACTTGTTGATTATCAAGAACTACTAATCGAGCTTTATGACGCTCAATCGTACCGTCCACATTGTATTTGATCTTTAAAACCCATTGATTTCCATGTGCTTCTTTCCCTTCGGGTAGATTAGCGATGCTCTAGGTATGCGTGATTTCAAAAGCATATACTTTAGAAGTCATAGCATCGCACCAAACTTTGTCCCTCATAGCTTCTTTGTACCCTCGCGGTTCAACTCCAGCAACTGCCAGAAAAGCTTGGAAGCTCGAAGAAAAATTGGCGTTAGATATGTAATGTTCTAGGAGAGAGGGTGTATTACCTGGACAGGTTGGAGGAGGAAGCTCAGATGAAGAGTCAATGAGAAGAGGAGGATGTGTATTATTAACGCAGCTCACGTTGTAGAGCATATAGTCATTGAGCTTCTTATGAGGTTATCGATGTTGTTGGCCGCAACCCAAAATTCCCATTTCTTCTGTCGAAGTAGTCGTTGTTGGAGAAGATTTGATGATGATGACGAAGTCAAGAGAGCAATCTCGGAAGAAGATGCGACGGGAGGTGAGCTCCCTCAATCGTCAATATTGGATGTAAATAAGCAATCGTAATCAACACCCCCCGACGTCAATTGGGACAAAGGAAACTTCATAACTGATTTTTCTAGTCCTAGGAAGACATCTTCTTGAAATATCACATCACGAGACACCAAAAATTCTTCGACATTGATGTCGTAAATATGCCATCATTTCTTCTGGTAAGGATATTCGAGAAAGATACAATGACAACTACGAGAACCAAACTTGTTCTCGTCTCGTGATTTTCTATGGATGTAACAAGATGACCCGAAAACTCGCAGAGGGCCGATGGTCATAGCTTGGTGGCGAGCTGAAAAGTATTTTATGTGGAGAGCGACCTTGATGAGTAGCTGATGTGTCAAGTTAATGAGATGAGCTACCGTGAGTACAACTTCGCCCCAAAACTTGACTGGCAATCGAGCTTGGAATAATAGCAATCTAGTTACATTAATGATACGACAGTGCTTGCGTTCTGCGCGACCATTTATTTATTGGGGGTTTGCATATGCAAGTAGTTTGGTGAACAATGCCATTCTCGCGGAAGAATGGGCACAAGGAAAAAACTCTGTTCCATTGTCACTCAGAATTGTTTGGACGTCTTTACGGAACTGCTTTTGAGAGTAGGCGCAAAAGGATTTCAGAACTTGCTTCACTTCGGATTTGGTAAGTAAGAGACAACATGAATAGTCGTCAACGATAGTCAAAAATTACATTGCACCACAAGTAGACGAGACACAATAAAGTCCCCAAAAATCAATGTGAATCAACTCAAAGCAATCTTTTGTTTTATTCAAACTTTCAGAAAAAAATCTCGTGTTTTCTTTGCCCAAAAACAAACATTGCATGAATTCAAACTAGTAGTAGATTTCAAATCACTGGAAAAAGGTAAATTCGAAAGAATAGAAAACATCGGATTTTCCAACCGTCTGTGCCACAAAGCTTTATAAAAAAAATTGCCCCTACTTATATTACTCGAACCATTGCTACATCCATTAAATAATACACACCATCTCGCTTTTCACTAGCTCTTATATGAGTTGTAAAAAATGGTCATATAACACACAAAAAGTATCAATAAACAATGCGAAACAATTCTTCAGTTGTTTCAAAAGGGTTGAAACCGATATGAGGAAGCAATTCAAATGCGGAACATAGAGAACATTGTAAAGAGAAATGTCAATAGTGAGTTGTAAAGTGCTCGTAGAGGTCCTTATACCAACGACAAACCCGACAGTACAAGGCATGGTACCAACGACATCAAACAACAAAGATAAATCTCCTGTCATGTGGTTGGATGCACCAATATCAATAACATCACCTAAGCGCTTACCAGAAAGTTTGTCAGGATTACCATAAGAGGTTTTCGCATGTGCCATGGCACTGATTACCTTCCATTTTTCCAGCGTCAAGCCAGGGAAAGACGTTACTGTGTGTGCCGTTGCATGAGCCAAAGCGGTTGACTTCTTTCACGCCCATGGCGTTCTCTAGTGCTCCTCGTCTGCCTCCACAACCTGCACTTTCCGTAACCCACTCAGGATAACCCGTCAATTGCCTGCAGAAAATTTCTCGTGTCCCCTTTTGCTGAATCGGGCTCAGATCAAGTTGTCATTGTCCATGTTTCTGTTGCTGTTAGCCAAAGGGAGGTGGTCCATACGCATGGTTGGTGCATAAGAGACTCTAGCTTGATCTTCTCTTCATTACAATGACGTATCCGGCGAGTGATCATGACGAGCAACAAATCATATCGCCTTCATTTGTATTTCTCAAGCTTTGGCGGTAAGTAGCCTCTGCTCCTCTCGAATCACAAAGGCACATGCATGAGCCAAATTAGGCATATTGTATGTATCAATAATAAAATTGATGACATTGCCGAAATGAGAATCATCAAGTCCCATCACGAAGTATTGGATTCTCTTCTTCTCTTTTGTTTGTATAAGTGTTGGCCGCTGCGCAAGAACAAGCATTATGTGGTTTGAAGGTATAAAGCTTGTCCCACATCAGTGCCAATCTCCTGTAATAATTAACCACGGGTTGTCCATTTTTTCGGCACGAGACAATTTGAGTTCGCAAATGGTGAAACCGAACTTTGTTTCCAATACAAAATCTCTCATTCAAATTGTCCGAAAGGCTGTACGCATCCGTAATGAGTGAAACAGTGGAACGCATATGAGGTGTGATGGATGAGCGTAACCATCTGATAACCATCAAATTCACAGAGATCGAAGTCTCATGATTCAGATCGTTAATCGCCAGTTTAGCAATCGAGCCATTGACGAGACCCATCTTCTTCTTAGCACGCAACGCGCTCATCATCTCAAAAGCCCATTCATTGTAGTTATATCCGGTCATCAAGACATGTGTGATCATCGAGCTAAGATTGTCCGAAAACAATGAGTAGGGCGTAACATCCGTGGAATCACCAGTCTTGTGCACGATTGCACCACCATCACCCGCCATAGCTTATCGAAAACTTGGTGAAGAAGTAAACAGGCTTGAATCGAATTTCTCAAAACCTTGTTTTAGGTTTTGGCTCTGATACAATGTGGAAACTAATGTTTCTTCTTACTTTATTGATTGGTTAAACTATTACAATGACAAACATATATACTTATCAAACAAGCTAAAACCCTAACTAAAATCGAGCTAAGCCCAAATAGACAAACTGTGGCCCAATAATTTAGCCTCTCTTTGTGCAAACCATGTGACATCCCAAAGTTTTTGGAATTCATACTATTTTAAAAAGAAAACAATATATATTAACTTATGAATTTAATTGTTTGGAATCGTGTAAATACTTGATTTGAATCTATATTATCAAATATAGTTTATATCTAGAGATTTTGCAGCAAAAATTATTATAAACTTTAGTAGAGGCTTTTGAACACTCCAAGTGTCGTGCCTTATAAGACTTTCTTCAATTCAGGACCCGAATTCTAACCGAAAATGATTCCAAATGCCCAACATTATGTCTCGTACTCACCTCTCGAAATGTTTTAGGCATATATCTTAGATAAACAACATTATTAGGTTCATCCACAACATGGAAGCATAATGGGCTAAGTGAAATACCCCTACCCGGATTTCTTTACCACGGTCGAAGTATTCCACGATACAGTCTAGCTATGACTGAATCTCTAGGTTTCTTTACTTCTTTTATAAAATCATTCACTAGTTCCCGATCAAAACTTTCTAAACTAGCTATTTTACTCGGTACTTTTTCTAGTTTAGAACGATTTGACCAACAATTCATGCAGCGGAATTAAACATTATAGACCGGCATAATTAATTTGTATTTTAGTCGACCATACCTTAGCAATTTTTCGATATAGGTTTGACCATTGTCCATGTTTTGTCGAACTGTTTCCTTTCGATCCCAAACAACCATTTCCTTTTCTTGACCAAATCACCTGAATACCATCTCCCCCTCGTTACTCAGTCACTCAACAAACCAACCCTACATGACCAAACAGCGAGAAGAGATGACTGAGGCCATGATCCTTTGTCCAAGCCATTGGCCACTAATTCAACCTGCTATCTCCAAGTATCTACCATTTTCTCATTCAGATTCTTCCTTATTTTCAACCTGAACATACCTATCCGATTATTCTCTGCATTCCTCCTCCATATTTACCATCAAAACAGTTCCAGATTTTCTTCTTGTGTTTCCTGATCATCAACTCTGCTGGAATTCTTTGTCCCTAACACTGTCGAACGTACCAAAACAAAGTCCAAACACAACCATTACTAGGAACTGCTTTTTGAAAGTAATTCTCGACAATTTCTTTATATTTTCCATTCGGATCCACTTCCAAACATATTTTCCTTTGTTGGAAACTATTCTCGTGCATATACTCTTCTTGTGTCTTTGTCCTGAACACAAGTTCTCTCGTCCTAAACGTCCATACCCAAGAATGACTGTGTCTTTCCATTCGAAATCCTTCCTACATTCATTTCGGATTCAACCATCCTGACGATCCACGATGGTTCCTATGTTTTCTCCATCATATCTCTTTCACTTAAATGTGGATTAAATCTCTTTTCTCCATCGTCGACTGTCTGATTCTCGGTCCGAACGGTAGTCTCCAATTATTACTTGTATCTTCTTCTTGGAATGTTTTCCCGACCATGATCATCGATCTTGCTGCAGTTTCTCTGTCGGACATCTTCGTCTGAACGTGAATCATCCCTCTCCGATCATTTATTCTTCATGTTCTTTGCTCGACAAACATTTCTTCCCGATAATGAATTCTCTTGTTTGATCGACCTTCTGAGGGTGTCTATTCTCTTTTCTCAAAGTTTTTATATTTTTTTCCCCATTCCTCTCAGTTTTACTCTCAACAAACGAGAATATCAGTTCATCAAACATGAATCCTTCATTTTTATCTCGGTTTCTATGTCAATTCTCATTTCTGATCGTCTGTGAGCGATCGACAGTTGTGACTGTGTATTTTTTTCTCCCGAATCCAAAAATTTGTGTGTGTATCACAGACCGTGTTTAGTATTTTTCTTTCTGGACATGAATCCTCCAGAGAATAACCATCCTTTTATACGAGTTTCTTTTCGAAAAACTGCCCACTAACCGTCCATAACCGTCTATAGCAATTTATTTCGCTTTCGGGTAATTGTTCCAACTTCTTTTTACTTAACATCACTGTTCGGGTGCACTTTTCCCACCAATCCGGACTGTCGAGAATCATTTGACAGAAATAATTTCTCTACCTAACTATGTTTGGAACCAATAGTCACTGTCAGAACTCGGCCGTCGTTGTCTGGATTTGGCCAGCTTAGTTCACCGAAACTCAATTCTCTAAGCGGTTCAGATACTCGATTATCCTTATCTGATTCCTCTATTTTACAATGCCAGTTTGCCTAATGCTTCAGTAACAATCCATATTATGCTTTTCTCGTCCATAATCCTAATCATCCGACTTTCCGGTAAGATTTGCGGGACGGAAATGTTACACCAAGCCCAATATCACTAACGGTTCACTAATATAATCCAATCATAATTTGGATTACTAATGCATATATCAACATATATCTACATATATAGATTGTATAGATATGAAATTTTTGTTATTTATTTATCTTATAAATAAAATCCCCAAACCCCAAATTTACTATGATCTAATTTACTTAGATGTGTAACCTGATACGGTCATATAATATTAGAAACATATTTTCTATAGATTATGAGCGGTCTCTAGCAAAACACCAAAACTCCTAATATTATACGATGTGTCAAACTTCGATTTGCAACTTTATTTGGAGTAGATTACAAATGATTTCAGGATATTCTCAAAATCTCCAACTTCAACTGAAATCATCTATTCCAATAATTCCTTTGTGCATATATCTCGATGATACCATAAGGCAAAAAATATCATCCTTATGAAACCAAACCACGTTTATCGAAATCTGATTTATATTGATTAAACAAAAGTCTTACATTTACCTCGTTTGTGCATGACCATGTATTTTTCAGTATCAAATCTTTGATAGGTCCAGAGATATCTCTCCCGTTATATATAAGAAAAAAAATCCCCTCTTATTCCATCCTTGTTTTTATATAGTTTATAATACACGATGCCTTTATAATCATATGTTACAATGGAAATTTGACCAGGTCAAAGTAAACTAATCCATGTATAAGAAATATGACAAACTCAGGTCATCGTACTATACTCTATAGTTGTAATGAGAAACTTTAATGACATCCATATAAAATTCTTCTGGATTTCACATATCGGGTATGTAAAACCACCCCCGAATCCAAATTAGGACTAAGTTAACTCAATTCCCCGTGCAACAAACAAAAAATAACATGAACAAAAAATCAAGAATACTCTCACCAAAAACAAAACCGAATATGCTACAACTATGTTCCCAAACACTCACCTGAGGTTCACAGAACACTTTCGAAGTTTCAAGGTTAAATTTTCGAGAACGTGTATCTTAACAAACCTAAATTAAGGCTTTGAAACCCGCATTTGGAACCGTTAGTTGTTTTGTCTTAGACTATAACTAATATCATATGGAACCCGAGCATTTCATAAGCATATATTATTCAAATATAGCTTAGGTTCGACCATATAAAACACATATGCATGCTCGGTCGATAATCAAAATATCATACTTCATACAAAGATATGTGATTTTCAAAAAGGTAGTAACTCTACGCTAGTAGCTACTACTCCCGAGTCAAAACCGACCAAGGGTTATATGCAAAACAAATAGTCTAATGAGAAACTATTTTGATCAGTGAGTCAAAGCAAGATAATAATGATCCCCCCAGCAAGCAAGTAAACAAGTATATTATAATTCAACTTCAATTCAATCAAGTAACCCAAATATCCATCCTACATGAGTGGTTAGATCCTAATAGATCACTGAAGCTTGCCCCTTGCCATAGGTTCTAACCCAATCCACAAACCATCCCATGATCGCCTTTTCACGCATCGACTCTGGACACGAGGTCTAAAAATTTTATGGCCAATCATCACACTGTGATACATCGTAACGTTGCCACACCGGTCAAAGGTAGCTAGCTCTATAACCATGTTTTCGTGTCCTACCTGGAATTAATTTTGCTACGACCTCGGACAAAGCACGACCTTCAAGTAGACACCAGTGACTCTCATGCAGCTCCTTCATGAGTGACAGAATCTGACGAATCATTCCTAACCAATAGTCTGTGACCTTACGCGTTTCCCCGTTACAACATGCTCACCTTCTAAACTGAGGCCCAAACGATAGAATGAAATCAATATAATCACATAATCGTGCAACACACAAATATGTATACCCCCCGAGCTTAAGCCCAAACAATATAACCCAATATCTATCACAGAACATGCATAATATAATAAGCATAATCATCAATCAACCTAAGTGTGCATTAATCAATCAATACTCTTGTTTTGCAGGTGATACTACACATTCAATACCTAGCCTATAACCGAGATTCATCTCGATATTCGGATGGGTAAAATGGACTTAGGCAGTTTGATATGATATGCTCGGATTATTTTTAATTTCAAAAAAAATCTGACTATATTCTTTATGAAGCTGAAATGGACAAGGATGAATCTGACTTCAAGACACTAGATGAGGATTGTTTGCTAGTACTTGAAGGACTGATGACACGTGCAAAGATTACGAGACTCGAGGAAGAATTACCGAATTCATGAAGACGTGTGAAAAAGCATCTGAAGCAGATGATCTATCAATCACTTTTCAGGTCGATCGATCACCCTGTTAAGATCGATCCTGGACACATATTGATCAATCAGAAAACCATAGAGTCGATCAATTGATCATGCCCACATGATCGATTGATCCTACTTGAAGACGAGATTTAATTTCTCTTCCATTATTTTGGATTTTCCTTTTATTTTCTAGATTCCATTTTAAATTAGGTTTTTCTTCCGAATTCTTTTTAGTTTAGGTTTGTTTCTTTCTTATATATATTGTCAAACTCATTAGGAGAAAGCTATACAGACTTTTTAATTAAAATAATTTTAGCTTTTGTTATTTCAGAGAGTGATTCTATTGAGTTCTCTATGAACTTTATTTGCTAAAGGTTTGATAACTTAGCCCCAACTCGGTAGTATCAGGTGTTAATCTATAAACACTTGTGTCACCATTCAATTGATCCCAAACTTCTACAACATTTTCAAGGATTCCCAACAATTTTAGATCTAACAATCTATTATCGAGGGATACACGAGACATAACAGTAAATCTCGACCACACGAATTGCCTTCAGGATTATCAATCATCACCAATTCCATAAAAATTGATATATCAATCATATCAAGTGGTATCATCGCTGATATGAAATTTGGTATTATCAATTCAGCTTTCTCATCTTCCATCAATTTCTTTTTTAATTTTTCTTTATTGCGATTTCTTCTTGTTTTTTTCGTTTCAGTTTACTTTGTAATCTGATACCCTAGTTCTTTTTCCGAAAAAAACCATAACACAGAAAAGCTTCGTTCTGAAAAAGGGTCGAAAAAGGAAGCGATGTTCTATAGAAAAACGAACTTTTACCAGCAAGGAATAAATGAAATTCATGAGGAGTCCTTTGGTGGTTTTGAACATGAAGATTCCACTCCTTCATGGGAAAAATGATCTTGAAGCTTATTTGGAGTGGGAGAAAAATATTGAACTAATCTTTTAACACGAACACTTCTCTGAAGCTAAGAAGATCCGCATAGTTTCTTTTGAACTTCATGATTATGCAGAAAGCTGGTGAGATCAGTTAGTGAGTATGAAGCAAAGAATGGTGAGTATTTTGTTCAAACCTGAGCGAGATGAAAAGTATTATGAGGAAGAGGTTTTTACCGAGATACTACCATCGAGAATCACACCATGACCAACGACTCAACTGCTGGAGAACAACACAAACATATTTGAAAGCTCATGAAAAAGAATCTAAAAAGGGTTACGAACTTTTGTTAGCCTCTCAACCTATGATGGAATTACAACATGAGAATATTGATCTTTTGGCTCCTATTATGGAAATACATTGAAAGGTAATTGAAAATTCAGATCCTATGACTAAAAGGGTTTGCAGGCTGAATCATTGGAGGAAAACAACAAGAGGAGAGTGTGTGTTCTAATCTTGTAGTGGAAACGCATCCAAAGAAAAGAGAAGTTGTGGATTTTGTCTTTATAGATCCAAAATTCTCGATTTTAGCAAACAAAACCAGAATTGGTTTGTTAGAAGTTTTGCAACCAAACACAGGGGTGAGGTGTTTGGACTTTGGATACAAGAAACAAGATCAAAAGGGGATCAAGCTAATTGATGAGAATAGAGCTATAGGAAACTTTCAGATTGGAAGTTCCTTGTTTCTTGAAGGTTATCAGCTGGAGAAATTGGGAGCATGTTAACTTCGAATCCAAGAAGGTGACGCTTAAGGACATGATCCATTCATTGGTAAGGTGAAAGAGAATGCACTGTGATTAAATTGAAGCAACATCATAAACTGCAGTGGATGTTCAACACATGCTAAGAAAAGATGACATGGTTCTATGTAAAGCGTTTGTTTCCTTTTGAAGTTGGAGAGCAAATGAATTTGAGGACAAATCCTCGCCAGGAGAGGGAGAATGATATGATTCTGCTCAGATTATCTTTAGCTTCAAATGATCTGACTATGACCTTTATGAAGCAGAAAATGGACAAGGAAGGATCTAACTTCAAGACATAAGATGAGGATACTTTGGTAGTACCTGAAGGATCGATGACACGTGCAAATATAAAGAGACTTAAGGAAGCATTAGTAAGAGTCATGAAGACGTGTGAAGAAGCATATGAAGACTCCGATCTATCGATCACCTTTGCATATCGATCAATCACGCTATTGAGCTCCAGATCGATTGAATTTGGACACAGATCGATCGGGCCCAAGTGATCGATTGATCCTACCTTAAAACGTGATTTATTTGTTTTTTCATTATTTTGGATTTTCATTTCATTTTCCAGATTCCTTTTCAGATTAGGTTTTTATTCTTTTTTCTTTTCATTTGGGTTTTTCTTTCCTATCTATATATGTATTCAAACTCATTAGGAGAAAAACATCCAGACTTTTTAATATAAAATACTTGTAGCGTATGCTATTTCACAGAGTGATTCTCTTGAGTTCTCTGCAAAATTTGTTGACTAAATATTTGATATCTTAGCCTTAGTTCAGTAGTATTAGGTGTTAATCCATAAACACATGTGGCACCATTCAATTGATTCCAGAATTTTACAACATTTTTAAGGATTTCCAACAGTTTTGGATCTAACAATATTATTGAGGGATATACGAGGCAGAACCTGAAATCTCCATCATCTGAATCTCCTTCAGGATCATCAATCATCACCAATTTCAGAGAAATTGATCTAGGGATCATATCACAACTTCTTTCTCGCGTTCAGTTTCCTTAGATCTCTGCTAGAAAAAATTTAAATCTTTAGGTTTTGACTCGGATGGTCCGGAAAGAAGGACTATCTAAAAACTAAACTAAAAATCAAGAACCTAATTGGAAAGGAAAGCTAAGACGAGAAGCTTACTTATGCTCGATTGTTTGTTTGGAAAGCTTTTTCTACGTTCAGAGGTGATTTTCTATGACCAGTTTTTGGTGTTTGGATGGGAAATTGAACTAAGAGGTGTATGGCTATTTATAGGATGGGAATGAAGCTTGGGGTAGGTAGGGACTTGGCTAGGTCTCCCAAGCCACCCCAACCAACCAATAAAAAAAAGTAAGTAGTAACAACTCACTTAATGGGTGGTCCAACCGGAGGTGACACCTAATTGCATCCTTCAACTACAACATAGCCAATACAAGTCCAATAGCTTAGGAAGGGCACAAGCACACAGGTAGGAAGCTGCATTATCGAGTTGCTTCTCTCCCACGCCAAGCCCGAAAAAGGTGCACATGGATCCGAAGTGCTGCATTCAGTTCTGAACATGTTGTGGATTATCTTAAACTGTTGGAAAGGGTTTTCCTTGGCTAAAACCTAATTTTCTTCTACCTAAATACTTCTAACAAATTTTAAATATTTTTCTACCTTAAAATCTTACGGAAACTTACCGGGCTAATTTCCCGTCTAACTAAGATGTTTTATACCAAATTGTGAGTACTATCAATTTATTAAATTTTCCATAGAATTCATTTTCAGGGTCTAAAAATCATTTCAAGACTAATGGAAAATTTTCTATTTATCTTTGGATCCAAACCATCCAAGAAGCTAATTGTTCTTAATTTTTCCCTTACTCGGACATTTTCTCGACAATTTCTCAAACTTTCCTCGTCCACCTCTTACTCACTAGCATGGGTCATTACATTCTTTCCCCCTCCCTTCAATAGAATTAGTCCCAAATTTTTAGAGCTTTGACGTTCTAGCTCTCTGATTCTCAACACTTTTCACAAACAACTCAAGATGAATTGGTCTAAATTTCTCCTCGTCTTCTCAAGTCACTATAATTTGAAGTTGCTTTCCCCAAAACACGTAGACTTGAGAAATCTCTCTATTATTTAACTTCTTGACTCGTCTTTTCCAATTCGAAGAGGTTATTCTGGTATGCTAGATTTGAATAAATGTTCTTTTATCCATAATTTTCTACCTTTGTAGGATCTCATATATGCTTTCGTAGCACCGAGTCATGGAACACCGGATGAATTACTATGTCTGAAGAGAAATTTAATCGGTAGACAACTTCTTTAACTTGTCGCATCACTCGATATGGTCCTATATACTGAGTTGCTAACGTTTTCAATTTTCAAAATCTATCTTTCCCTTTATGTGCAACTACTTTTAAGTACACCTAATTTCCAATTTGAAAGACGATTTCATATTTTTTCTGATCCGCATACTTCTTATGCCTGACTTGGAATTTCTTCATATTCTCCCGGATATCCTCTTAATGGTTTCATTTACAATGTTCGGTGTTAACATTCTTCTTTCTCCAACTTCAGCCAACACAATAGTGTTCAACAAGGTCGTCCATATAGCGCCTCACATGGGGGAAATCCTAAAACTTTCATGGTAATTGTTCTTGTATGAAAATTCTACCAAAGATAAGTATTGATCCCTTGTACCTGACCAGTCGAGGATGCACATGCTCAACAAATCTTCCAAGGTTCTGATAGTTTGTCGTACTCATATGAATATCAGTCCTCAATTCTTGCTGAAAGCCTCTCCAAAATTGTGGTGCAAACCTTGGATCACGATTAGATACTATGTTGGCTGAAATCCCATGTAATTGCACTATCTCCTTTAAATAGAGTTCCGCCAGTACTTCCACTTTATCGGCAATATTAATAAGCAAAAAGTGAGCGACCTTTGCCAATTGGTCTACCAGTATCCATATGGCATCATTCCCTCTTTCTGGTGCTCGAGGTAAAACTGTGATAAAGTTCATAGCCACGTCCTCCCATTTCCATTGTGAGACTGGTAGACTTTGTAGTAAGTTTGTTGATAAGTTTGGCACTGAGTTACCTACTCAGAAACTGATCGTTTGATCCCCGATCAATGATAATATCGACGTATATTCCGGTTAATCTTGGTATTGTTACTCCTTTTCTGTTGGGAATGTTATCCTTCCATTTAATAAGAGAGTTCTATCTTCTGCAGGTGCTAACCGCTATCATTTCTTCCGCCTGATTCTTGAAGGTCTTCTATAATCTTCCTAAGCTTCATATCTTCCTTTGGTTCGTCCCATTTTCTCTGTAGGATATTTGCTTGTTTCATCGCTCGTAAGCCCAATGGCTCACTGCTCTCGCTTTCTATGACTGAAAGACTAACCATCCTGAATTGTGCATTCAATGCCTCAAATCCTTCTCAATGGTTATATTATTCCTCCTCTGACTTAATGCATATGCTACCACATTTTCTTTTCTTGGGGGGAGGGGTTTAGGATTTGTAGATGTTGTATGCAATGAATTTTATCCATTTTCTTTGTCTCATGTTCAAGTCTGGCTGAGTGAACATGTATTTGAGACTCTCGTGGTCGGTAAAGATTTGGATCGTCTTGCCATAAAGATTAGACCTCCATATTTTTAAGATGAATACCACCGTTGCCATCTCCAAATCGCGGGTAGGATAATCCTCCTCGTGGTTCCTTAACTGTCGTGAGGCATAATCGATAACCTTATCATCATGTATTAGTATGTAGCCCCAATCTTACTCGGTAACATCATTATACAATGTGTATGGTCTTCCCAATGTTCGCAATGCAAGTATAGGTGTCATCGTCAAAGCTTCCTTTAGCTGCACAAAAGCCTTTTATCTTCTCATCCCATTTAAAGGTTACATCTTTCCCAATCAAGCGCGTCAAGGGTTTGGCCATGATAGAGAAGATTCTCACAAACTTTCAGTAGTAATCGGCCAATCCTAGGATACTTCAAACTTTTATAGTATTGGTAAGTCATGCCTAATCCTAATTACTTCAATATTTTTAGGATCCACTGCACACCCTTGTCTAACACTCGATGGCTGATATATTTGGGATTTTACTACTTTCTAGCCATTACTTCAGTGTGTTTTTGAGACCTTTGGAGTTTTTTTTAATGTCTTTTAGTGTTTTTACAGGTTGTATGATGTTTTGGAGATAAATGAAGCAAATTAGATGAAAATTGATGTTTGGAGATGCAAAATCGTGTTGAATGGTCAGAAGTTTAGTCTTTTTTTAAATGGTTTCCATTGTTGGATCGAGTTGAAAGTTTTACAAAATATAACCACATGAATTAGATTTTATATGGAGGTGGTTTAAAGGCTATCCAACGGTGCAATCAAAACTTATTTCCATTTCTGTGAACACATGTTAACTTGGCAGCCAAACAAAACGCATGGAGAAGAGGAGCAGGTGATTGATCAATCACTGATCAATCCATTAATGCAGTGGAGATAGGATTGGTCGATCTCCGATAGGATTATTAGATTCTCATGACGAGCTATATATGAAATTTCCAATTTATTATGTATTTTTTCCTTTTTCTATGATAAAATCTCAAACACTATATATACCCCTTAGAAAATTATAATATCTTTACACTTAGTTTTTGCTATTTTATAGAGCTTTTAAGTTCTAGACAATTGGGGAGACAACTATCTGACTCTGAATCTCTTATAGAAGTTTTTGAACCCATTTCATAAATTATGTCTTTCAATTTATCTTTGCTTTTTGTTTCTATGATTATGTCCTTCTACATCTATTGTTGGGTTTTGGGGTTTCAAAGGATTTGATGATATGGATTTTTAGGGTTGTTTAGTGAGGGAATTATCATAAAATTCTTCACTTGGATTATTCTTCATGCCTGAATAGTTCATGATATTAGATAAATTGAATACAACGAGAGTTGATTTAATTGCTCTACAATAATTTTTGTGAACAAATTATCCTTAGCCAATGAGAGGTGATGTTAAGGTGCTTTGTGAACTTATCAAAACTCGAACTAAATGCGTGCTTAATTTCTTAAATTCAACGAGAGTTAGTCTTTTAGATTGTTAAGCATAGTAATTGGAGCCACGAGAATGAAAAAATTATACAATCGTGTTTTGAGTTATAGAATGACGCTTAATTGATTCCTTGATAAAATTTTTGAATTTAAGATTTGATTTCCTGAGAATTTCTTGATGCTTGATGTTTCTAGTTAATTGAATTCACATTGTTTTATTATTTTCTTTTATTTATATTTACAATTTGAAAAGAAACAATAATTTATTTGCCTTCTAGCTTGATCGAAATTAAAGATTTTAGAGTGTAAACCGATACATGTGGATTAAATCCATGAAATACAACAATGAATTGTTGTGAACTTACAATGTGTTCATTGGGTTAAAACTTGAGATATTAGTGACCAAGGAATCCAATCTTCCACTCTAAGTAGCTACATTTACTGAACTTGGCAAACAATTTTTCGTTTCTCAACCGCTCCAGCACCTTATGGAGGTGTTCTGCATGTTCCTCCTCATTCTTGGATTAATATCATCTATGAAGATGATTAAAAGTTTATCCAAGCAATACTAGAGAACATTATTCATCAAGCACATGAAGGAAGCTGGTGCATTTATAAGACCAAACGACTTTACCACAAATTCATAGTGGTCATTCCGTGTCTGAAATGTTGTCTTTATGATATCCAACTCCGAGATAGGAATTTGATGGTATCCCAAATCTAGATCAATTTTTGAAAATCAACTCGCTCAATGTAGGTTATCCAACAACTCGTGGATCCTCGTTAAGGGATACTTGTTCTTTATGGTGACATTATTGACCCATTTGTAATCAATGCATAGCTGCATACTACCTCCTTTCGTCTTCGCAAAAAGATCGGAGCTCCCCATGGTGATGAACTCTATATGATAAACCCCTTTTCAATCAAATCTTTGAACTACTTCTTCAACTCATTTAGTTCGACCAGAGCTATGTGGTAAGGTGCTTTTGCTACCGGAGCTGCTCCCAGCTCAAGGCTATTGGTGAATGGATCACTCTATGGTGGAGGTAGTTCTTCTAAGGGCCTGAATACATCTTCATAACTCTCCACCAAGGGCAGTCAAAGTTACCAAGTATATTTCACCCTCAACCAAATCCTTCTCAACTCTCATATCAAATACAAATGACAACCCATAACTTGGAAATATCTCATAATATGTTGTTG
Source organism: Anastatica hierochuntica (assembly GCA_900406275.1). Classification (NCBI taxonomy): domain Eukaryota; kingdom Viridiplantae; phylum Streptophyta; class Magnoliopsida; order Brassicales; family Brassicaceae; genus Anastatica; species Anastatica hierochuntica. The sequence goes on from OVAN01003588.1 coordinate 23,635, forward strand.
GTGGTTGCCCTCTTTCTTCAAGTGTGACTCTACCTCGACCACAACCTAACTATGCGCAGTATCAGGAAATCCAACCCATTCCCAAAATCACCTCGTGCTGCTCTAAGGGAACAAGTAACAAGTTTTCCAAATATACCACTTGATCCCATATGGATTGGACTCCAAAGTACTCAATTAATGCCATGAAGGATATGGTTTCCAGAGGTGTTAATGGATATACCTATTTTTTCCCTTCTAAAGGTACCCTTGAAGCTCGATACTACCTCGAGCAACACAAAATTATGTGTGGCACCCGAGTCAAAGAGAATGTGCACATAATCTCCACCAATACACAAGGTTCCTAACACATGTATTCATTACACACTTAACATTTCATTAATCAAGTTCACACAAGCAAGCAATGAGCTAAAACCCTACTTACCTATGATCGGGCCTTGATAGGGATTCTGCAGTTAAGGGTCTCCTAATTCTAAGGCATTCATTTGCTTTCCCACTTCCTGGTGTTTTGGGGCAAGCTCAATCGCTAGTCTAGAGGGAGGGGGTGGGGGTGGGAGGGGCTTGAAGAGCTAGTTTATGCTTCTAAAGGCATGAATTAGCATAGTGCTACTTCTCCCCACACGAAAAATATGTACTGAAATTAGGGGCTCGTCTCCTTTGCTGATCATGCAGACAACCATGGGGAAAATGGCCTGTTTTACCACAACAGTAACAGGTGTTAGGGCCATTCCCAAATCGTCCTCCATTCTTTCTTCCTCTTCCTCTTCCACAGTTGAAATGTCCTCTATTATTCCCTCTTTGGGGTCATGGACACTCGGTCCTTTGAGATGTTCCTACTGGCACTTGCATAACTTGTTCCTTAGCTTTACCTTTCTCAACATTTATCTCTCTCTGCCAATTCATACAAATTATGGAATTGGACTACTTTTAGTCGACTAGATAGGTTTGGTCGTAGTCTCCTTACAAACCTTTGAATTAGAGAAGCTTCATTTCTTGGTATGTAAGGTGCATACCTCCTTAAACGAGTGAATTTTGTCTCGTATTCACAGACATTCCGATCACCTTGAGTTAACTACAACAATTGAATCTCCAATTTGTCTCTTGCTTTCAGGTGGAAAGTATTTCCGTTCAAACTCCCTTCGAAATCTTGCCACCCAATCCATCTATCCATATAGTACTCTTCAATACTATTCCACCAGAAGGATGCATCGTTTTTCAAGTAGTACACTACCACGTGATAGCTTAGATTTTCACCCGAGATAACATTGCAAACGCACAGATGTACGTTGTAGTGGTTCAGGATCGAATCCACAGAGACCAGAGAGTAGCACGAAGAAATAAAATCAAACAACGGGCTAAGGCTAAAAAGATGTCTTGTAGAGATGATGCAAAATCGAAAATAAGAGAGCAAATAAAACGCAGCAAGTAACGAAGTTGTAAACAATTCAAAGAAGTGTTGGGCATCGGGTATTCTCAGGGAAACATTTCACTGTTGACTTAAACTATAGATTAGGGAAGAGGTTAAGAACCGTCTTGAACTCAAATTCTAATCTAGAACTGATCTACTTCCGTAGCAGCAGCGCCCTATGCACTAGAAACCTGGAGACTAACTTCTGTTGACCCTCGATTTCTAGTCATGCATTACTAACGGATTTGATAGGTTCACAATTCACTTAAACATCAACTTTCGTTGGCTTAAGAAGAATTGCTCATCTATAATTCTTT
>OVAN01003589.1:0-28538 GCA_900406275.1 Anastatica hierochuntica
TCTTTGTTAACTGTGTCTGTCGAATCGCTCTCGGTTTACGCTTTCTGCATATTTCGATTCGTTCTCTTTTTCACTTTGCATTCGCTCGCGTTAATCTATCTTACGAATCCTGTCACTTATTCATCGTTAATTCATATCACTTCGCAATATATTTCNCTCGCTAATTCGCTGTCTCGATCTGTTGATCTTTGGCTAACAGAGTCCGTGAACCACATAACATTGACAGTGAGAATTTCGGTTCCCACATATATATATATATATATATATTTATATGTATGTACACTTGCCACAAAAGTAGTAATCTTTTCTTCTGAAAATTCCTATATAAGTAACCAGAAGAGACTAACACGTCGCAAAAAAAAAGAGACTAACACAGAAGACTACGAGAGAGTCAGATATGGATAGAGAATTTATGTTGGACTAGATCAACATGGAGACGATGCTAAGCTAATGCGTAGATCGGCCGACGTAGACAGTGTTGGAGGAGGGATTTTCACCCTCCGGTCGAGCCCCGATCCATCAAAATAAAGTCGGAAACAAATAGGGTCCAAAAGAGAAAAGGAGCCATCAAAGCTTCGAGGCCCGCCTACGAGGAGGAAACACACGAATGAATGTCCACCTCGCAAGAAGGAAGCCTCGAAGAATAGTACCAAGGAGACAACGTGGCATCACTCCCTGAAGATAAGAACGCGACAAACGACGAGGATTACAAAGAATAAAACTGAGAATACGGCGGGAACGTATGATAAAGCACGTCGAAGGCTCCTGACCCTTATGCAAGCAGTAGAGGCCCATACCCGACAAACTAGACTTCTCGACAAATGTGTACGCAGAAGGCAGGTCTGCTCGTTGCAGACAAAGCAAAGCAGGCATAGTACAACAAGGGAAGGGCACATTGGGAAAAGAAAAAGTGGAAATTAGCGGGAAACAACGACGTAGAACGAAGGGAAGCGCCTATAAAAGGGGAAGACTGAGAACAGAGAACAAGATCCAATCTTTAGCTTCTAAAACACTCATATTGTAATATCGGTCTCGCTATCCACGAGGCCACTTCCTTTCTAAATACAATACCCTCTTTTCACAAATTCTCTAAGTATACTTTGTAGTTTGGTTTCGATAACCAACATTTGGCGCCGTCCGTGGGGAAGTTAAGAAGGAAGCAGAAAAGATCGACGACAATGATAATCGCCGGAATAGACCCGGAAGGTCCCCAGGGAGAGTACGACATCATAACACGCACTCAAGATCTCAAACTTTGAGGAGAAGATGACGACGAAGTAACCTTCACCGACGTAGATGTGGAGAAACTCGACTGCCTGAACAACAACCCACTCGTCATAACACTCTTCATAGCCGGGCGACAAACAAATAAGGTACTAGTGAACACTGGTAGCACCACCGACGTAATCTCAGTAGAAACCCTCCGAGACATGGACCTCAAAGATGCAAAAATAAAGCCAATCACGTGACCACCACGGGATTCGACGAAAAACCCACCCGCTCGATAGGCACCATAAAACTGGCCGTTTTCGTCTGCGGAGTCACCAAAATCGTACGGTTCTCCATCGTTAACACCCCAGCACTGTTCAATGCCGTCCTCGGGACACCTTGGATCCACGACATGAAAGTCGTTCCATCGACTTACCATCAGTGTCTCAAATCCCCGACACCCACAGGGATAAGAACCAACAAGGGAGACCAAAGGATGGCCCGAAGATGCTTCCTTGACGAACACTATTATCAGAGGCCTCGACACGTTGCGGTGGTGGGAAATAACAGCATCCTCCAGACCCCCGAGCCAGAGGTGATATCACAGGAAGCCATTGACCCAACTGACCTAACTCGATGCGTCGGCGTTGGGGCAAACTTATCACCAACTTTAAAAAAGGAGCTCGTGGCCTTTCTCCGTCAAAACGCAAAAACATTCACTTGGACAGCCAGCGATATGCCCGGTATCGACCTTGCAATTGCCTGCCATGAACTCAACGTTGATCTGACATATAAACCCATCAAACAAAAATGAAGAAAGTTGGGGCCGAAAAGAGCACAAGTCGTTAATGATGAAGTAGAGCGATTAATCGAGGCGGGATCAATCTCAGAAGTAAAGTACCCGGACTGGCTCGCAAACCTCATCTTAGTGAAGAAGAAGAACAACAAGTGGAGAGTTTGCACCGATTTTACAGACCTCAACAAAACGTGCCCAAAGGACAGCTTCCCTCTCCCACACATCGACAATTAGACAAAATAGTCGAGACCGCAGCTGGACACGAGCTCCTATCTCTCATGGATGCCTTCTCACGGTACAACCAAATCATGATGCACCCTGACGATCAAGAAAAAATCTCCTTCATTACCGATCAAGGAACGTACTGTTATAAAGTCATGCCATTCAGGCTAAAGAACGTCGGGGCCACCTACCAAAGGTTAGTCAACAAGATGTTCGCTGACCAGCTCGGAAAAACCATGAAAGTGTACATTGAGGATATGCTAGTAAAATCTAGCATGGCAACCGACCACGTGGAGAACCTGCGCGACTGCTTCGCCACCTTAAACAAGTATAACATGAAGCTCAACCCAGCCAAATGCACCTTTGGGGTCACCTCGGGGGAATTTCTCGGGTACATTGTAACCCAAAGAGGCATCGAGGCAAACCCCAAACAAATTTCAGCCATCACCAACCTACCATCCCTAAGGAACGCTCGCGAGGTGCAAAGATTAACCGGCCGGATCACAGCGCTCAACCGGTTAATTTATAGGGCGACCGGCAAATGCCTCCCTTTCTACCAACTCCTGAAGAATAATAAACGATTTGAATGGAACGAGGAGTGCGAAGCAGCATTCAACCAACTCAAGGAATAACTAGTTACCGCCCCAATCCTGTCCAAACCCGAGGAACAAGAAACCTTGTATTTGTACGTAGCAATCTCAACTGCAGCGGTAAGTGGAGTCCTCGTACGAGAAGATCGAGGGGAGCAAAAACCCATATTCTACATCACCAAAGTGCAGGACGGCGCGGAACCGAGGTAACCTACCTTGGAAAAATTGGCTTTGGCAGTTGTTACTTCAGCAAGGAAACTCCGACCACACTTCCAATCGCACGCAATCGTTGTCCTGATCAATCAGCCGCTTCGCACGGTCTTGCACAGCCCCACCCAATCTGGGCGAGTAGCCAAGTGGGCTGTCGAGCTCAGTGAATACGACATCGAGTATCGAACCTGAACCAGCGCAAAATCACAAGTATGCGCCGACTTTTTGATCGAGCTTCCCCCGAGCCCAACCGCGGAAACCGGGGAGGAGAGCCCTTGGGCACTCTTTGTCACGGATCAGCCAGCCAACACGGCTCCGGAATCGGAATTCGTCTCAAATCACCCACCAAAGAAATCCTCAAGTAATCGTTCTGCCTCGCCTTCCCAGCATCGAATAATGAAGCCGAGTACGAGGCCCTGATAGCCGGGCTGCGACTAGCCAGAGCAATTGGCGCAAGGAAAATCGCGGCCTTCTGCGATTCACAATTAGTTGCTAACCAGTTCAGCGGAAATTTTGACGCAAAAAATGAACGAATGGACGCGTACCTTCGCGTAGTTCAGTCGCTGGCGGAAGAATTTGAAACCATCAGCTTAACCAAGATACCCCAGAGCGAAAATGCTTCCTCGGACGCACTAGCCGCCCTCGCCTCCACATCCGATCCCACGGTTCGACGAACAATCCCAGTCGAAAGCATCGACTCGCCGAGCATCGAACTGCCTAAAGGCCTCTGCACTATATCAGAATTGGAACAGATGGAAAATGAGGACGAAGATCCTCCCGAAAACCACGCTGACAATAACAAATATCCCACAGACGAGGACTGGCGAACGAAAATACTGCTGTATTTGGAAGACAAAGAACTGTCGAGCGATAAATGGGCGGCTCGAAGACTAAGAACAAAAGCAGCTCGATACTATCACATGGACAGGAATCGATACCGATGGAGCACCTCGAAAATCCTACTCCACTGCATCGCTGGCGAAGAAATCAAACAAGTAATACGGGAAACGCACGAAGGAGCCGATGAAAACCATTCCGGCGGTAGAGCGCTAGCGCTAAAGATCAAGCATCACGGCTTCAACTGGCCCACAATGATAGCCGAGTGCGAGCGATTCGCTAGGAAATGCGAGCCTTGCCAGCGACACGCCCCAACGATCCATGTCCCCACTGAACTCCTCAACGCTGCCGCAACTCCTTACCCCGTTCATGAGATGGGCCATGGTCATCGTCGGACCCCTACCTGCATCCCACCAAAAGAAATTCATCCTCATCGTCACGGACTACTTCACCAAATGGGTCGAGGCAAAGGCTTTCAAAAAAATCACAGCATTGGACGTCCAAAAGTTTGTATAGAAGTACGTCATCTGCCGACACGGGCTACCGTACGAAATAGTAACCGACAACGGGAGCGTTTTCACATCGAAACTCTTTGAAGGCTTCTGTGCACAATGGAATATCCGATTGAACAAGTCAACGTCGTGGTATCCCCAGGTAAACGGACAAGCGGAGGCCACCAACAAATGGATACTCAACGAGATCAAAAAATGACTCGAGGACAAAAAAGGCGCGTGGGCCGATGAACTAGACGGAGTCCTCTGGTCCCACAGAACAACCCAACGTCGCGGAACTCAGCGAACTCCCTTCTCGCTAGGCTACGGGATGGAAGCCATGTCACCAGCAGAAGCGAGCGTCCCCGGACTGCGAAGAACGATGCTCGTCCAAAATCTGCTAGTAAACGACGCAATGATTCGTGACCACCTCCATTTCATCGAAGAAGAACGTGAGCAAGCCCTACTTCGGATACAAAACAATCAGCACCAAGCGGCTCGATACTACAACAAAAAGGTTAAAGGAAGACGATTCGAGGAAGGTGACCTAGTCTTTTGGAAGGTATTTGAAAACACAGAAGCGAGACCGATCACAGAACTTGGAGCAAACTGGGAAGGCCCATACATCGTAACTAAGGTGGTGCGACCAAGCGTCTATAAACTACTCGAGATTAACGGGAAACAAGTACCGCACTCCTGGAACGCGATGCACCTAAAGAAGTACTACTACTAGTACAAAGTAATATATTTCTAATTCGAATGTACGAACTACGGAAGGCTTGATCTCCTCGGGGTACGTAGGCAGCCCATCGGGGCACAGCCACAATTATATTAAAAAAAGAGAGAAGAAAGAAAAGAAACCGCAATCGCGGGGGAAAGCAAAAAGGATGGGGGATAGACAAGAAAAACGAACTATTCTCACATCCCCACGAACGCGGAGAAAAGAAACCGCCTTGAACATTACAATGGTTCATCGAGAACCCCGTGGTCTAATTGAATCCACGACCCGTGCTCCCCATGGGCACAGTGGACTAATCACCCACAACTCTTTTTGCGCTCAAAGGGTAAAATGGGTCCGCCCGATCCGAGCGCAAGTGGCCCAATTGAATCCACACCCAGAAGTCGGAACATCCCGCACCAAACTTCAGATAACGAAACAATAAAAAGAGCGACCGAAAGCAAAAGAACTAACATTCACTGATTAAAACCTTATACGCCAACATGTACAAAAGATATAAATAAAAAAAAATAATAAAAAGAAAGCAAGAAAAGTCAGCAGTTGGAGCACGATGAGAAAGGTGGAAAAAAAGGGGTACAGTCGGGAGCAATCCAATCATTAGGCCTAGGCCCCGCTACTTCGGGCACAACTACAACCTTTTCCCTCATGGATAAATTGGTCTTGAGCTCCTCGAGCAGGTCCTCGGGAACCGGAATACGATACAAGTCCCGGACCATCTGAAGATACTCGTGCGCCCTTTTCACCTGGTCATAATCCACCAACGCCTTAATGAGTGGCACCAACGTTTCATGACGATCCCGGGCAGCATCAAGATGAACCTGACAACGCTCCTTCATATACCTACTCATCAATATATGCTCTTTCTCCACCCGACCCATGGCCTGATGCTCGATGCGGTCCTGTTCAACCGAGAAGCGATCAACATAAGATTGTAGCCTCGCCTCGTATCCCCTAATCTTTGCATCTGCCTCTTCCGCGCGATGAGTCTTCTCGATAACTTCCTCGTGGTATCGCTTCAATGCGACCAAAACCTTGCTAGGAGCCTAGCAAACAAAGAAAGCAATAAACAACAAAGGAACACGAACGAACGGCTAATCAAACAAATACACTTACATCTGCAGGTTGCTCAAACAAGTCCGCGCAAACAGAGGGGTCATCAATACCGTCCAACGGGACAGTAAAATCCGCCCCTGCCAGCAACCTCCGATATAGACTAGAGAAAGACTCCACACTAGCAGGAGATGCATCACGCAGCAGAAAAGTCGTACTTTGTTTACCATCGCCTCGGGTAACCCCCGACGACGCACCAGGAACATCTTCAAACATCATATCATCACAAATGTCGCCCCCAGAGCATCAAACGACCGAGGCGGTTCCTCAAACCCCTCCTCGTGGAGCCACGAGAACCCCCCCCCCCAAAGATTCCAGCGCCTCGTTTCCCCGGGCATCGCTCAAACTCGACGAAGGGATAACTATTGGAGCACCCCAAGGAACTCCCTCTGAAACCTCTGGCTCATCGATGAGGCGATACAAAGCAGGAAGAAGAATCTTGCGTTTCGAGGCCCCCTTCTCCTTCGTGGCCACACTAGGTTTGACCGCCTTCTTCGGCGGAACCGCATTGGCCCCCGTCGCCTTAGCCGTAGACGTCACCCCCTTGACGGAAGATTTAACAGCCAAAGTTGCGGCTCCCATCGGAGCAACAGACGGCGGAACCTTGGCCGAAGGATTCCGATCCCTTTTTCTCTTCTTCTTCGAGGCAGCAGCCGCAGTCTCCCTCGCGACCCTTATATCTTCTATCGAGGGCATCTCTCACGAGGCTGTCGAAACAAAAACTTTCGTCTAAAAAAAAGAGAGAGAGAAAGAGATGACTCACATCTGTCAATGTCCCCCCTTCGAACAGGAAGAACAAACGACTCAATATGCTTCCATGCCCACGCTAATGCCTTAAACCTCTCCACAGCACTATCAAGACCCTCCACCGGGGGATACACCAGAACGGCGTCGGCTAAAACAAAACACAAAAATTTTCAACCAAGGTAACACAAAGGATTTTTCAACAGTAACAAAAGCAACATGACAACAACGAACCAGGCTCGGAAGCAAACTTCCAAAGAATGCGAACGGGATCAGCCACAGTCGACTGAGTCACCTTAACGAAGAAATAGCGAGTCCACCAGTTACCAAGGTTAACACCATCCTCCTTGAAAGGCCTCATGCCATCCCTAAAAGAAATATAAAACGTCCTCGGAAGATGCGGAGTCCAATCCTCAAAGAATTGCGGAGTCATCTCGACATTCAGTAGCCACCGCAAGAGCCGCCATAATATTCCTAACCGCCCTCGCAGAAAGTTGAGAAATGGCGATACCTCGAAGCTCACAAAAAGCCGTCAACAGGCGAGGAAGAGGAAGCTATAAACCCGCCAAGGTAAAATACGACTCATATAAGGCTATATACCCCAGAGGGGCATCCCAAGGCCGCTGCCAAGGCTTTGGAATCAAATACTCTAAATACGGCGCCAGTTTTTTGGTCCCCAGGAGAGTGGCCATATCGTCAAGATCCATGATGCTATCCACGAATTCGTTAACGTTTAGAACCTTTGACAGGACTCTTTCACCATCAACTATCTCACTAAAGAAGAAGACGAAACAAAAATCGAGCACAAACACTAGGGAAGGCTCTGCGGACCTCGACCGAGGATGAGAACGCAATCTCACGGAAACAACAAGCAAGTGGAAACGAAAGGATGAAGAAGAAATAACCACAAGAGAAAGAGACAAGATACAGATCGAAAGGAGCCCAAAACAGTGGAAAGAAAGAAAAAAAAACTTTTATAAGGGAAAGGACTCCTCAAAAATTGACAGGAAGCGTCTCCATAACGCTTCGCAAGAAGTGCCAGCAACCAATCGCAAAACGACGATTGGAATATTCGCGGGACCTACGCTAGGAGGGCCCACCAGATCATTCGATAAACACGCCTCCTCACAGAAGATAAAGTGAAAAGTTAAAACAAACAGTGAGGCCTCAGACAGGAGGAGACGTTTCGGTGGCAAAATGAAATTCCCAAGGCAAAACCCTAAGACATGCGTCCACGCAAAAGTCACATCAACATTAAAAGAAGCCTTAAAAGGACCGAGCTCTGATCATGATCTTTTCAGTCGCCTCGACCGAACCGAGGGGGGGACTGTTGGAGGAGGGATTCGCAGCCTCCGATCGAGCCCCGACCCATCAAAATAAGGCCAGAAACAAATAGGGCCCAAAAGAGAAAAGGGGCCATCAAAGCTTCGAGGCCCACCTATGAGGAGGAAACACACGAATGAATGTCCACCTCGCAAGAAGGAAGCCTCGAAGAATAATACCAAGGAAACAACATGGCGTCACTCCCTGAAGATAAGAATGCGACAAAAAACGAGGATTATGAGGAATAAGACTGAGAATACGGCGGGGACGTACGATAAAGCATGTCGAAGGCTCCTGACCCTCTTGCAAGTAGCAAAGGCCCATACCCAACAAACTGAACTTCTCGACAAATGTGTACACAGAAAGCAGGCCTGCTCTTTGCAGACAAAGCAAAACAGGCATACTACAGCAAGGGAAGAGAAAATTGGGAAAAGACAAAGTGGAAACTGGCGGAAAACAACGACGTAGAACAAAGGGAAGCGCCTATAAAAGGGGAAGACTGAGAACAGAGAACATGATCCAATCTTTAGCTTTTAAAATACTCATCTTGTAATATAGGTCTCGTTATCCACGAGGCCTCTTCCTTTCTAAATGTAATACCCTCTTTTCACAAATTCTCTAAAGGATCCATGAACAGAGCTTCGTTTTATGAAGCTTTCAATAATCCTGTGAGAGTTGGTCCAATTAACGTTTGGGCTTAAAGGCCCAAACGTGAGCTTTCGTCTTCCGACCATATCCGAGGGACGGTGATTCTTCGTCGTTCCGGTGAGGTGGTATGGGTTTTGTTTTAATTTAAGTTTCTTCTTTGTTTTCGTATCTTTTGGCCTTGTTGGAAGGTAAATCAAGATCGATCCAGAGCTTTTGGTGTGTTTCGTCGGCGGATTCTCGTTGATCCCTCTGTGTTTCTTTCATTCCTTTGTTGGGAGAAGGTGGAGGCAAACTGATTGTTGTAGCTTTGTCTCTAGCCGCCGTAGATTGGGTTAGGGTTTGTGGTCTTAAGGCTTAGATTTCTCTTTGTGTGGTCCAAAGAAGGAGCTTTCCTTATAGTTAATTCTATGAATGGTTCTTCAAGATTGTGGCTGGTGGTGGAGGAACTCATCTTTTGATCAACAACGATGATTGGTGATTTAGGTTACACCGCCGGTTGTCACGGCAACTACAAAACAGTATTAGTCCTGAAACCTATTCCCCTTTGTCCCTCTGTAGCCTTCTCCGGAGCTGTTCGATCTGTCTCTTTGTTACTTTGAAATCCTTGGTTGTAAAATGGGATGTTATGCTCGACTTTTATCTCGGGTCCTTCGATCTTCTATCCTGATTGTTTTTATCTGATTGTCGGTGTTTAGAGAATGGTTAGGCTATGTTTAGGGCTCGATTACTAGATGATAAATCGTTGCAGAGTCATCTACGTCCTAAGCGATACAATGGTTTTTATCTTCAACTCTTCTCTTATGAGGAGGTGACCAGACTTGTGTTTGTAGGCGGTAGAATATGGCTTGTTTTGTCCGCGTGTAGGAGTTGTTGGTCATAGTCATCGTTTTCTTTTTCACAGACCTCGAGATTCCCTTGAACCTAACTCTTCTCTGATGCATTCTACTTGAGGAATTTTCTTTAAGGTGTTCATACTTTCTACTTCTTCATGGTTCCACGGGTGCTACCGTTGTTGTTGTTGCTAGTAAGGTTTTGTGTTTGTTTCTCTTCAGGCTTATCTGGTGGAGCTTTGTTTTGAGATTCTCCATATACTCTTGTCCTTCGGCTCAACTTCGACCTCTCTTGTTCTGTTGGTGCTCGCGTGGAAGAACTTGGTTGCTTATGTTTCTGAAGAAGATTTTGACTTGGTAGTTTTAGTCATCGTTCCTCATTTGATGTGTTAGTCTTCTGGTGTTAGTGTGATTCCCTCTTTCTAGGGCTTTGACTCTCTCTTTTGGACTTATAGCTATAGTACTTAACCAGTTTCGATAACGGTTTCGGTAGTTACCTTAAAAAGTTGTATCTTGGATTCAGGCATTAATAATAATACCAGACGACTACAAAAAATATGTACACTTACATTTGAAGACGATTCCTCCGAACTAGATGTCATTTTTATCCTTTTTTCAATTTTCTTAGTTATATCTTTGATGTTCCTACCTTCATGAATGATTACTGCGCATTTTCTTGTTCTAACATTCATCTTACCCTCTTTGACTTCTTGCTTAACCTTTTTTGTCTGGTAGACCTTTTTGATTTTTGCTTTGGACTTTGGTTTGTGCACAAGATGGGTAATTGGAAACTCCCCCTCAGGCCTCTTCTTTGCCTCAACCATCCATGACTATGCCAAAAAAGACATATTAGATTTGTAGCCACGTTGTAATAAATATTCTACACTTTCAAACTAAATCTGTAGGCATATAAAAATAAATCTGTAGCTACATTCGTAATAAATCTGTAGCCATTTGACAATAAATTTGTAACCATAAAACCTAGCGCATAGAAATAAATTGGTAGTCATGTTTTACATAAATCTGTAGCCACATTTTAATAAATCTATAAAAATTGCACATTAAATATGTAGCTACATTCGTAAAAACTCTGTAGCCATGAAATCTAAATCTGTAGGCACATAGAAATAAATCTGTAGCCATACATTAAGTAAATCTGCAACCATTTAAAAAAAAATTCTAGGCATATCCTAATAAATCTATTGGCATGTTAATAATAAATATTTAGCCATTTTAAATAATTTGTAGGCATTTGCTATTAAATCTATAAGTATATTGGTATTAAATTACTTACGAGTGTTTTGCTGATAGCTTCATCATCATCTCCTTTCTTGGTTGAGTTAACAACTTCCTTATTAGCTTTATGAGTGTGGTGGATGTGACTTGCTTTAGATCCCTCTCTAATGCATCAATCCTCCTTCCAAGACTCGCCTCATTCTTGTCCATCTTTTTTGTAACCTTTGAATCGAAATCATCCATTCGATGAGCCATTTTTTCTCATGTTATCAATTGTCTCAGTCAAATTTTTAATCATCTTTATAACTCCAGTAAAGGCTACAACCTACACATGTATAGAAATGTAATCAACACTAGATTTAGTAAAATATGAAACACTCTAACGCGGACAACTAACCAACCAACCTCTAAAGATTCACTGACTTGCTTATTCTTCGTCATCGACATGGAAGATTCATCATCACAATAATCAAAGTCTTCCATACAAACCTTCTTCTTCTTATGATTTATGTTCAATTTTTCATCACCTTGATCGATGTCCACCTTGGTTATCTTACTTTTCATCAAGATTTCAACTCTGTCCCCAACCTTTAGTTGACATAGTTTTTCCTTTCCTTGCTTCTCTTGGATACCTTTCTCCACATCCCAAGCATCATTTCTCAATTGATCATTTATGATATCTTTGATCAAGTTTCTACCAGAGGATCAGTACAGTCATTGTTGTCACTCCATGATGGGTATTTACATTGTTCATAACGACAACCATACGCCTAACTGGAATATGAAAAACGGTGAATCAAATTTCGTCATTAGTAAACAAATCTATGGACACATAAATAATAAATTCGTAGAAACTAAATCAAAAGTCTGTAAGAATTGCAAACAAATTTGTAGAGATGTATTAATAAATCTGTAGTAACCAAAAAAAATACAGTTCACAGTAAACAAATATGTGGACATATAAATTAAACTTGGAGCAACGTAACCAAAAGTCTGTAAGAACTGGAAAGAAATTTGTGGACACATAATTAATAATTCTAAAGCAATTGAACCAAAAAAGAAATTTCACATCAAAAAAATTTGTGGGACACCAGTAATAAATTTGTAGCAACTGAAAAAAGTTTGAAAGAATAACAAATATATATCTGGCCAAAGGAGTAACACATACCTTCCCATTATTATCACTCTTCGCAGGGGCGTTGAATTGATTACAATCAAACAGTGACCGAGATGACCGCCAATTAAGCAAAGGTATTTCAATAGTCTCACTTCTATAGATGCATGTGCCTCTCCTAAACAAAGAATACTCTCATACATCCAAATCAAAAGAGCATGAATACATCCTTGGATCGAGAAAATATCATTTGCATAGTCTTGTATCTTGATAGATTGTATAAGACTAGAGAAAGCCACTCGACCCCACAGGTACTTCTCGAATGCATCTGGTTGTAGAACTCATCTCGCACTTTGGAAATCTAACATACTCCCTTGATGTATGCCAAATACTCCAACCTAAAGAATGCATAACCGTCCCACCATAACCTTCTTTTCTAAGCTCCAAGTCTAACAACGATCAATTACTTGTTCCAACTCCAACAAGGTTGGACCAATGGCCAGATGTAAGCCTAGCTCTGTCCAAAAACTCTCATGATTAGCCTCACATTTGTTTCTTTCATTTATAGGAACACAATTAAGCCTCATGATCTCGGTCCATTCCTTCAATGAGAAACGAATGAGTTGACCACTAACTAGAAACCATATATCATGAATGTTGTTGACTGATAACTGATGCGTGAGAAGCCAATGAACTGTCTGGCCAGCCCATGTATACTCAGTCTCAGAAATTTTCAGTAATATTCCAAGACTAGAAGCCTTCAAAATAAGTCATACATCTTCTTCGAGTCCTTCTTTCATAATCCCAAATTTTTTCAGCAAACAATTATGATTTATACTATGTTGCTTCAACTTTAAAGGTTTCACGTGTTTTACTCGAAGCGGTGGGTAGATGTTGTTTTCAGAAGTCATATTCTCTGCAAAAAAAATAATCTATAGTTAAAAATAATATAAATATGTAGTGACAACACAAAAACATGATATTAACTGTAGACAACTCAGCAAACGAAAGAGTAAATTTGTAACTATAGAACAAAAAATCTGTAGTAATTAAGCAAACAAATCTGTAGCTATTGGAAATTGGTGAAAGAAAAATTTGTAGCTTCGTAATATGGAGACAACTCAGTAATTAAAAAAATATGTGGATAATCTAGTAAACAACGAATACATAAATATGTAGTTATATCATAAACAAATATGTCGTCACCAAGCAAACAAATTTGTAACAATTAAACAAACATCAAAAACTAATTGTGTAAATTTATAGCAAAGGAGAACAAATATGTAAGTAAAACACGTAGGGAAGACGAACCGACTAATCGACGGTTGAAGAGATTGACCATATGTCGGAGACTCCAATGGAGCAAAGGAGTCGCGAGTGGAGCAGAGGAGTCGTGCTTGGGGTAGAGGCGACGATGTGAGAGGAGCGAAGGCAACAACTTGATCGGAGCATAGATACGTCGATGAGTTGAGCAGAGAGACGATGACGATTGGAGCAGAGATACGCTGGCGAGAGGAGCAGAGAGATGCCAATGAGAGGAGCAGAGGAGACGTCGATAACGACTTTAAAGAAATTCTAATTGTTTACTTTTTTTTTTTTGCTTCTGGACATTGTTTATTATTTTAGAGTTTACTATAATCTTTTTAGGAAGAATTAACTCATGGTTAAAATTTAAATTATTAAATTTAAAACAAATTAAAATGGCATCAATATTAATAAAATGATCATTGGGATTTAATGATCTTTTGTAAAAAAATTGAAGTTAATCTAGTAAATGTTATTCAATAATAAACATGTTTTATAGAGTTAGTGTAGGTAAAAAAAATTAAACTTCGATTGTAAATTTTGTGTTTGGACACATAAGTAAAAGAATATAGAGCGGTTATTAGTAAAATGACGGCCTAAAGTGCGAATTTAATATAGTTAGATTAGTCCAAAAAGAAAAATCGCAAAATCAAAGTACGAGGAGAGGTGACAGTTATGCGTAGCGTAATTATCTGCTCCACCTTCTCACTCACTCTCTATTCTCTAGCCGGCGATTTATAGCAACTCTGCAATTAAAATTAAAACCCTAGTTTCGCCGGAAATCTCTCAGTCCCGTTGTAAAATCTTCCTTATACGATCTCCTTCCTCACATTCACGCCGAGGCGATGTGGATTTCCCAATGTCCAAATTGACTGCTTCCGTTTCACCTTCTTTCAACGCCAGAGCTAAGCAGAACAACGCTACAAGGCCACCGTCGTTTCCGTCGGAATCTTCGGGTGCCGTCGTAGCAACTGCAGCGATCACTGCTCTTCGCCGCCCGAAAACACGTGAAGTAGCATCGAGATATCTCGACACCTCCTCTTTTTCGTCGTCGTCGTCTTTCTTACAATTACCATCTTCGACTTCATCACCGTCCTCGGCGAAGAGATGCATAACGCCGATCGTTACGAGGACGAATCGACCGCAGACTCCGTCAGCTACAAATCGGCCGCAATCAACGGCGCAGAGGCAGTCAGTGACACCGCGTCGTGACTCGTTAGATCGACGAGGTAGTGGAGAAGTTTCAACAGCGCAGAGAATGTTATTGGCTTCTGGGAGAGGCTTGTTTGCGTCGTTTCAGGCAGAATCGAAGCAAAACTCATCATCGCCTAGCACTGCAGGGAAACGAACGCTAGAGAAGAGGAAGACGACTTCAACTGCCACACCTAGGAGTGTAGGGGCTCGGCAAGAGAAATCGAAGCTCTCTGAGCAATGGCCTAGATCTCTGCAACCTAGTTGTTTGCGTAGAAGCTTAGACTTAACCGATACTAGGAAGAAATCAAATGGATCTCGCAGTGGTGTAGTTGGAACTCTACAGAATTCTATGATAAGTAAGAGACGAGTTTCGGTCACAGATTCGTCTTGTTCCGATATAGAGAAGGTAGATTCTTCGAAGGTTGGATCACATTCTATTATCTTAGATACAGACAGTGTTTCTTGTGGAAGCTCACACGGAAGAGGGAACAAGTTACTCGCTCGTGGCACTGTGGTTAAAGAGAGATTTTCGCAGTTTACAAGTAACCGGTCACAGCATCCGTTAGAGCCTGGCTCACCTGTTACTTTGGAATCGCCAAAGCTCATTGTTGTGCCAAAGAAGCCTTGTGTGGATAGTCCTACATTATCCCCAAAAGGAAATGCCACACATAGAAGCCACTTGTTTCCAAAGCGTGAGCAGGCTCGACCTGCTTCGCCTAGCACATTTAGAGCTTCTTCTAGTCCGAGAGGAACTATTATTGCTAGAGGCGTAAGCCCTTCTAGAGGCGTGATTCCTCCAAGAGGGGTTAGTCCTTCAGGCAGGATAAGCCCGTCAAGAGTTAGAAGCTCACTCAGTAATAGCTTATCTTCAATAGCAAACTTTGCGGTAGATGCCAAAAAAGAGAGGGTTCGAGAGAATGTGTTTGCTGATGCTCACTTGTTGAGGCTCTTTCACAATACGTTGATGCAATGGCGTTTTGCTAATGCACGGACCAATGCTGTTATCTCTGCACAACAGATAAGAGTGGAGGTAAGCAATCCTTTTGGTTCTGAAAGCTTTAGAGCTTTGGTTATAGGAGTTTTGCATTTTAACACCTATCTTAGTTTCGATCAAAACAAACTTGCAAGGGTCTTGTATGGAAAATTAGAATTTATTCTGCTCCCCAGACTTATGCCACCTATATCCAAGTGATTACATTTAAGTGGTTACGTTTCTATTTGTTGTTAATATGATACGAGTCACTAAAATCTGATGGAAGACATGGAACCCTGTTTTCATTGCAGAGAAGCCTCTATAACGCATGGATAAGCATATCTAAGCTGTATGATTCTGTCAGAGCAAAAAGAATTGAAATGCAGCACCTGAAGCAGAATTTGAAACTGTTTTCGATTCTCAGTAGGCAGGTGATCGTGGAACTGCCTTTTCCCCTGTACACTTCTAGTATCAGTTTATATGAGTTACTAGTTCCTTTTAAGATTTTTTTTCAAATTACATAAGGAGAAAAACTTTTATATGTTTCATGCATGTAGATGCTACTTCTAGAAGAGTGGATCGTTGTGGATCAGGATTGTATGGGTTCTTTAGTAGGGGCTGCTGAAGCGTTAAAAGGCAGCACACTTTGTCTACCTGTTGATTGCGGGGCTGTGGTTTGGCTTTTCGACTCAAAAAAGTCTTCTTAAAAGCTATATCATATATCTAGAAAAACATGTGATGCTTACTTATGATTACAGGTAAATGTACAGTATGTTAAGGATGCCATTTGTTCAGCAGTCGATATTATGCAGGCAATGGCATCTTCCATATGCTTGTTGCTGCCAAAGGTGATAAATCGTTTCTTTTCTTCAATATGTTTTGGTAGCTATTAACGAAGGAATGCATCTATTGCATCGGTAGATATCTCATTTGTTGCAACTATAAAGTGAAAGCTATTGCTCTCAGGTCGGGAAAATAAGTTGCTTGGCAGCAGAACTCGGCCGTGTGAATGTCAAGGAGCAAGGGATGCTTGAAATGTGCAGAGACCTCCTAAACACAATCTCAACTCTGCAGGTACAGCTATCAACTATCAATACTGATTTTCCTAGCTCTATAAATCGTTCTGAGCATAGAGATTTGGGGTTTTATGCATCAAATTATGTAGGTAACTGAAAGGAGTTTGAGAACACACTCGTTGCAACAACAATATTCATCGCCAAGGTTATCTAACATCCCAAAGTGTAAGTAAGAGATGGACTCATATACTGGGAAATTTTGGACATGTGAGCAAGTCATCTGATTCACATAGAGAGTTCAATTTCTTTGAAATAGTTTAACCAAGATGTTCAGTTCTTAATATTCTGCAGATGAATCTTTTTTTTCTGGTCAACGCAACAGTAATATATAAGAAAGAGTAACTAACTACAAGTATTTGTTGGGCGAACGAAATTAAAAATCACATTAAAAATTGTATTGGCAAAAAAGAATCAATTAAAAAAACTGAAAAAAGAAGAACTTATAATTGGTATTTACAAACAGTAAACAAATACCTATAAAGAATAGTGGTAACTTGATCTTTGTTAACCTAAAGGAAACACAAGGCAAGGCTTCTTGGTCGCCGGGATAGGGCTCATCACTTCATCCTCCGGCGAGAATTCCTGAACCGGCTTGATGTTCAGGTTGATTCCACCACGGTGGCTAGTTGACTTCACACCTTCCTGATCCGAAACACTACTAGTACTACTACTGTTTCCATTCCCTTCGTAATGGCACCGCTTATGGCCGCCCAGAGCTTGACCGGTGGCGAACGATTTCTGACAGATTGAGCAGACGTGAGACGATTTCACAGTTGTCTCCGGTTTATCATCTCTTCCGCCGCTGGATAAAGCTTGATTTAAGTTTTTCCGGTGGCTCGCCATGTGACCGCCCAGAGCTTGGTGAGAATGAAACGCCTTATCACAGACGCTACACTTGTGAATCGGCTTCTCCGCAGTTAATTCCCGGCGGCGGTTGAGATCTCCGTCGCGAGCCAGAAGCAGGAGACAGAAAGCGAGATACTCTTCTTCACTGAGACTGTGTCGTTGATGGTGATGATGATCGGATCTGGATCGTTTGGATCGCTTGCCTTTGGTCCAGTGCTCAACAGCATCGAATCCAGTCGGAACTGGAGAAGCTAATCTCGGGGAGTTAAGAGCTTGAAGCACCATTATAAAAGAGGCCGAACTCAAGAGGTAGATGATGAAAGAAAAGAGTGAGTGTATGTGTAGATATATAGTACGTGATGGAGTTTTAGGAGAGGAATCTTCAAAAGAGTTGCAGAGGAAGTTGCGTGAGAAGAAGAGTGAGTGGGTGGCCAAATTGGAACTCCATTATTTAATTATATTTGTTTTTGTTTTTGCTCTGTGCATTTATTTTGAAACGAAAAATGTGGGAAGCAACTTGTTCTTGTTGTCGTAAGTTGTAACGAAAGTTTGTGTTTAAATAATTGCACTATGAGGAGCTTCTTTGGCCTACTGGCAGGAAACTCTTCATCAAAATCCGGGGGTCGTGGTTTTAAATTTCCGGTCTTGTGTCTGTGCGAGTACGGCCTGTATGAAGGGTTAAAGGTTACCGGATCAGCCCGTTGTGATCTGGACTCCTCGCTTGTGAAGATAAAAATTCTCGGTGTAGGATTAGGACTACTGGGTCGGCCCGTTGTGATCCCGGATTTGCCGACTAAAAAAAATAATTGTACTATTTGTGAGAAAAATAATAATAGTACTATTTAAAAGAATAACTGTGCGATTGAGGGAAAAGCTACACAGGTCGGCTTCTCAACTTTTTTAGCTAGATATTTTATACATTTAGAATACACAAAGGCTACGAACGGAGAGGTGGATAATAGACGGTTGAAAGCGTGGAATAGATGAACCTCTTTTACTCTCCATTCACAAAGTAATTAATATTATTTTCAAGTAGTGGTTTATCTGTCAAAATTCCGCATCTGGAGAAAAACAAAACAAAATTTTTTTCTTTGGTCATTATTTTGACTTGTAAGGTGGAACGGATGAAACACCAGTTATGTAAGGTGGTTCAAGTGAAATCATCGAATAGTGATTTTGTTTTTTTTTGAAAAGAAGTTTAAATTCTATATCTTAAACAATTAATGTGATGCATATTTACATAAAAGTATTATAATAATAATAATAATAAGAAATTATTTTCTACTAAATTATAAATTATATACTAAAAATATTAAATATCTAAATATGTATATGAAAAAAATTTCTATAATTTGTATGCTAAGTTGATATTTTATATATATTAACAATTACTATAATAATATTACATCAATATGCTAGACATTTAGTTACTTCCATGTGTTATATTTGAAAAAACATATTTTAAAATTTTGTACATGAGAAAAACATGTTTAAAAAGTTGATAAGTTATATATAATTTTATTTTAATATGTATACCATTGTATCAAATACTTATTAAATTAACGTTTTTTACCATATCTATATTTGATCCACTTTTACCAGTCAAATAAACGTTTGGACTAAAACCGCTTGATCCGCATTTGTGCCGTCAAATCTGTCTGATCCACTTTCGTTCCGCTTGATCCGTCTGATACGCTTGAGCCGCTCCGCTCAATATGCTTTTTCCATTCGAAGCCAAAATCTTTAGACTAGAACAAACATATACTAACTTAACTAGCCGAAAATTACTAAAAGATCAGACATTTAATAAATTATAGATATAAAAAAGCCGAAAATCTTGTTCGGAGTACGAGCCTTCAAAGCAAACGAAAATGGATGTGTAGATGTCTTCATCCACAGATGGAGAAGAAGCCGAAGCACACAAAACCCACGTCCCCCGATGATGAAGGGTAGAAAGAGAGCACAAACTGCTTGACACACAACAAATGAACATAAATGAAGAAATACTAGTTAGAGCGCCAAATCCCTCTATAATTGAGTCTTCTAACGAGTGCATCCTGATCAAAATCACTTCCAAGTTTCCTCAACAAGTGAAATACAGACTCACAAAGCGCCACTAGTGAGAGGGGGATACTAGAGAAAGAGTATTATTCAGGGTTATCAACGGAGAGAAAAAAGGTAGCGGTTGGGCGAGGTAAGACAATTAGAAAAAATTCTTCACAAAATAAGTTGTTAGACAAAAATTGATCACCCACGAAACTGCTTTATCGTCGCTTAGCCAAGCACTAGATCTACCAGTACCAAAATTGACCACGAAGAAATGATAAGAGCCAAAGAAACTTCAATCGAACCAAAACACACTGAACATAGAACTTCTACGCTTAACACAGCCAACGATACACTAAAGGAGATTGATTTGAGCTAAAATGAAGAAATGATGATAAGTCCACCCGGTACCAGTCTACTTTTCCACACCATGCGTCAAAACGACGAATCAAGGGAAACAAAGGCTAACCTTGAGGCCAAGAAAAAGCCTACTTTCCAACATCACCACGACCTACCAGATCAGAGAATCAAGAGCTAGATAAACTAGATCTAGTTACAGAAATCGATCGAACTTATAGGACCAGAAGTCGGTGACCTGAATCGAAATCTGAAACGGGGAACATAGAATCCATGTCGAGACCAATCTCATTGCCTTTCCGAACTCGCGAATCAAACCTGCACCAACATATCTGAATAGCCATTATCCCAAAATCACTTTTAAAAGAGGCAAAAAAACAGACTTGGAGGAGCACCATGAAGAATAGATGTCGTTGTACAAATAAGACAGATGCAATGGGAAGACGCTGAAAAGAAGCTCCGATCACCGCCCAAAACGAAGAAATCCTAGGGTACACTTTCCGAAAAGATAGAAGGGTGAAATCGATTTTTTTTGTCATGTTCTGATTTACTTTGCTTCTGCTTTAGCTAAGAATTTCTCTCAACTAAACAATAATGAATGCTTTTAATGTGTTGTTTGTTTGTTCATCCCGATAGTGTGGATGCATATGTCGGATGATATTCGTTTGCTGCAAATTATACGCATGATCTGGATGAAGTAATTGGATGTAAATCAAAATTCATCCAAAAAATCTAGATATTTTAGATGACTTTCTTAGTAGAGTTTGGATGAGTTTTGTTCATCCAAAAAATTGCAAAAACCATAAAAACTGTTGAAACTGCTAAATCCGACAAAACTGTAAAAACCACAGAAATCGCAAAAAACGCAAATCCATAAAAAACACCAAAATCGTAAAAACCGCAAAATTGGTAAAAACCACCAAAATCAAAAAATCCGTGAAAGACCGTCAAACCGCAAAATATGTAAAAACCGTAAAAATCACAAAAACCGTAAAACTGTAAAAACCTGTAAATACCGTAAAAATCACAAAAACCGTAAAAACAAAAAAAAATCGCAAAACCGACAAATCAACCGCAACGCAAAATTTGAAAATACCGACAAAGCCGCAAAATCTGACAAACAACAAAACCGTAAAAACCGCAAATTTGTAAAAATGTAAAAACCGTCAAAACAGCAAAATCCGCAAAAAACTGACAAATCCGTAAACACCGAAAAAACCGCAAAAACTGTCAAAACCGCAACGTAAAAAGCGCAAAATCTGTAAAAACTGCAAAAGCCGCAAAAACGTAAAAATCACAAAACCGACAAATCGGCCAAAACTGAAAAAACCGCAAAATCGGACAAACCCACAAAAAGAGATAAAACCGCAAAAACCGACAAAACCGGAAATCCGTAAAAATCGTCAAAGCCGAAAAATCCGCAAAAAAACGACAAAAATGTAAACACCGACAAAACCGCAAAAACAACAACGTAAAAAACGCAAAATCTATAAAAACCGTAAAACTGATAAAACCGTAAAAATAATTATTTATGAAAGTGACGAAATTATTTCATAAAGCAATATTTTTATAAAAATAATAGTTTGATATATCTGGATGCTATTGCAAATGCACAAACGAACAAACTTGCGTTCAGATGCTACATTTAGATGCAAAATCCAAATGCAAAAACAAACATCATCCAGATGCATCAACCAGATGCAGCATTGAGATGCAATATCTAGATGCTACACAAACGAAAATGACCAAATAATAGAATAGATATTTAAATGTAGTCCCAAAATAGGTTAGAAATTAGAACATGTATGTTCTCTCCTAGAATTTTGGAGTCTTTCAAATTAGATTTAACTTTTAACTTCTGATCTTTCATTCATATCGTAAAGAAGAAATATAAATTGTTTACACATTCAATTGAAGGTAGATTATAGATAGAACATAATGAATCAGAATGTAAAATCTTTTTTTTGCAAGAATGTCTGTGACACTATTTTTCTCAGTTGACATAATATAAAGAACAATCTGCGAGTTGAAGCTCTACCACCTGATATCGACAAATCTTTGCAATCTCATTACAATCTTCATTAAAGTTATTGATTTCAACCAGCTCTTTATTTTCACCTTCAACCCACACTTTTCTCCTTCCATGTTACCATACTTCTTGTATTACATGAAGAAAACCAAGAGTCTTTGTTTGAAGAATCGAATTAGGTTTCCTTAGTTTAGTAGTTCCTAATTTGATATGTTTCCCTTCATGGTCTCATACCACTCTCATATTCTCAATATTGTCCACCAAACTATTGTCAAAATTACACTTCAACCATCCCCATGGTGGAGGTTACCATTGACTATTTTTGTGTCTTCATATGCTTTTTCCATTTCATTGTACCATTCTGTTACAGCCTCTCTAGCCCTTTTAGCATCTTTTTGTGGTTGTTCATTCATTTTATTAAAGAGGAACTCATTTCTGAATTTCCATATTATCCACATCACCCAAAAAGGTTTAATACAATCATACAAGGGAGCTACATTTGGATTGTCTCTATGTATCAATGCCTCCACGTTTTCTTCAATTGTTGACATTGCAAGCCAAATTTGTCTTGCTTGTGAACATCGCCTTATAGCTTGAGCATGGGGACACTTGAAGTCTTTTAGTTTGATATGCCTTTGTAAACATTTGACTTAGCACCTCCACACAAAGTACAAATAAGTATGGTGATAGTGAGTCACCTTGTCTTAATCCTCGTGTCGGAATGACTTCGCCATAAACTTTCCCATTCAAAATAAAAACTCATCATCTTAACGCACCTCATTACCCATATAATCCATCTTTCATCAAATACCATTTGTCTCATAACTTACTCCAAGAAATTCAATTCAACCTGATCATAAGCTTTACTTATATCGATTTAAATTGTAATATAAGACTCAACACAAGTCTGATTTGACTTTAATCCTCGAAGAAGTTCATGAGCTACCAAGACGTTGTCGGTGATATTTCTCCCTTGTATGAAAGTTGTATGCAAATCCAATATTAATGTATCCAAGCAGCCTTTAGTTTGTTAACCATAATCTTTGATATTATGTTTTAACTTATTGTACACAAGCTAATTGGTCTGATCTCATTCATTGTTTCAGAATTCTCTATTTCGAGTTAAGGCAGAAGTTGGTATAGTTCATTTTTGCTTCTAGTTCATTACTCAGGAAAAACTTTTTAACCATCTTAATAACATCATTTTTTATATCTTCCCAAATTTGATGATAGAACGCAACAGCATGTCCATATGTTCTTGGTGCTCGATTTCATCTTATTGCAAAGACAACTTTTTCAATCACAACATCAGTGACTTGCTTCACTAGCATGTCATACATATATGTCGTTACTTTTTTTTGAAGGTCTAAACACGTTTCTGAAAAATTTTGTGGGTTACATGTTGTGTAAAGTTCCTAAAAAGTTTTTGAGCAATCTTTGCCATTGTTTCTTCTTTATGGTGAAAAATCATGTGGGAATCATGAACTTTCATAATATGGTTTATCAAATTCTTAGCTTTAGTGACTCTTCTGTTTCTAAAACCATTCCTCATTATGATATGCAATGAATAATTCTTTACGAAACATATTTATCTCTATAGATGAGATGGAAGGATCTTGTAAATCTTCGTCGCATCTTTCTCATTGCTTTGATTCTCTCGTCTGAGTGTACTCTTTTTTCCTATTTCTATCTTGCCATTGCAGTTCGACATAAATACATCTAAGTGATAATTCATGGTGTCTGAGACGGTCGAGACCATGATTGTTTTACCACATTTTGAAAGTCTTCATACTGATAACATCGTTTAGCATATCTATATTGACCTCTCTGTGTTGATTCCTTTTATATTTAATCGAAACCACCATCATCAGTCGGTGATAAGATTCAGCAAGATCCAAATACTTTGTTTTCGATTTAGGATACAAAGCCCTCCATTCTAGAATCATTTATCTTGATACATAGAGAATAATATAAAATTATCAACCGTCTAAAACCTATTTGCTTGCTCATTCAGAAGATTTATCGAGATGATCTATCCAAATGGTGCATTTGGATATAACATTTCAATGTTGTTTGTTTTCCATCTGGATGATACATTTGAATGTTATGTTAGTTTGTTATGTTCATCTGCCCATTCACATGGTATCTTCTTATAACATGAAAGGTGTGAAATGTTACAGTTTGAAGTAAATAATGACCTCAAAACACATCAAACATCTATCCAAAAAATCAAAAAATATAATGACGTTAATTGTTATTAATAATTAGGTACTTGTTCATAACAATTTTCTATATTCTAGATCTTTATTATTTATAACTATTGAGAATGTTTTAACATTTTTTGTACTATAAGATTTTGGGCCAATGCTCGTACATCTTACATGTTTCTTTACTAATTAATGCATAGAGAACACATTTTTGTTTTTTTTTTCCATCAATTCTTAATGTTTTGACTCGCTAGTTGATTATTTATCTTTCTAAATTATTTTATAGTAAATTATCTATTTTAGGTTATAATATCTTTAAATTTTTCTTATCTCTCGACGTCCAATCAAATTTACTTTTAATTTTATCAATTCATGTTCGTTTTCCACGTGTCGATTAGTTTTCATTTTATTTTTTTATACAGTAAATTAATTGTCTATTTTTGGAATATCTTTAAATGTTTCCTCATCTATATGTATCTAATCAAATTTCACTCTATTTCATATTTAGAGATAATTTTTTCTTTTTATGAATCACATCTTTCAAATTATTGTATTCACAGTATAAATGAAAAGAGACGAGTATTGTAAAGAAAATCATCTCAAATCTTTCAAAGAAATGTCTTTCTCATTGATTTCTACCACAAGTTTTTCTTGCTACCACCGTAACCAAAATGTCGCGATTCCAGAAAAAAATGTTGACTACCTCGTTGAAGACAAAAACACCACTCAAAATCACTCTACTTCTTATTCAAGCACTGAAACTTTTGAGTGCCAAAATATGTATGACATATTAAACGACCAAGATCTCTTCCATTTGGTGCGTAACACTCCATTCCTAGGACTCAATAATATTTTCAAATTTTCTCGAGCTTTGCAATTGAATGCTTTCCAGTGGAATGGTACTATGCAAAACCAAGGATTTATGACTAGTAGTCATGGCCCATGTCTTGATAAGATTGTGCTTGAGCGTCACCCGTTTGACATGCGGATGCAAGAGGATATCAAAAATACAAACAAAAAGATCACTGACCAACGTCAAGACCGAGCCATGATCAATTCCGATCCAAGGAATAACAAGGGATCGCGGATGAGAATAACCAAACCCTTAAGGAAAGCCAACTCAATGAAAGGAAATTGGACTTCTCAAGAGGATAGGCAAGACTTTATTAATCTTTTCAATTTCATATAAAAAATATTATAAAAAAAAGACTTGATCCTAATCTCAAAA
The DNA here is from genome assembly GCA_900406275.1 of Anastatica hierochuntica. Taxonomy (NCBI): domain Eukaryota; kingdom Viridiplantae; phylum Streptophyta; class Magnoliopsida; order Brassicales; family Brassicaceae; genus Anastatica; species Anastatica hierochuntica. The sequence continues at coordinate 25,361 of OVAN01003589.1, forward strand.
CATTATCGTGGTATAATTAAAATGTTTATTTGTTTGTGATTTCATATGTTTTTATGTGTTTGAGGCATTTACATGTGAGTATATAGGATTTTAAAGGAGTGGGTGGAGCAACATGGAACAAAGAAATGGTCACATATCGCAAAGAAGTTTAAAGACCGAATTGGTAAACAATGCAGAGAAAGATGGCGTGGTCAGCTCTGCCCCGACATTAAGGTCTTTGCTTTTTTTCTTAATCTATTAAACAATGGAAATTTTGGACCTTTGTTCCATAATCTCTCTCGTATCTGAAGTCCAACTTTTAGATTAAATATAACCTCTATAAATTAATAATCGATAAATTAATACTTCGATAAATTAATAATTTTTTTCAAATCCCAAATTGAATTTTTGAGGAAAAAATTCTCTCGATAAATTAATAACGCTTTAAATTAAAATTGTATTTCAATTTAAATAATAATCTCCCATATCATAGATAGTCTGAATCCTAGACACAAGAAAATCAACTCCCTTGTATTACCACTAGACCATCAAACTTTTGCTCTTTGCCGTCTTTTTCTTTTCTAAAAATATATATTCATTAATAAAAATAATTTGAAAGACAGAGAATTTTGTTAAAGCGATTGATTTTGACAGACCCAAAAATGTTAAAAAATTCCTTATAGAAACATGTTTCCTTCCAACTGAAACTCAGATTCAAACACACAAAATATAACATGAAACAAATGATTACAGTTTAAACAATCGGGCAGCCAATTTTGAGTTTTCCCCCTATTGGCTTATTAACCTATTGTCACATATTCCTTTAGTCTTTGGCATTTTCTCATATATATAGTGTCATATATGGAGGGGCGGCTCAGTAATTATAAATTTTTGACCTTCCATTTATATATAAACAAAAAACATTTCAAAATGAACTCAAAAATTTCTTTTCAAAACTTGACTCTTTACTTTAATTTATACTTACATATCAATCTTTGAAAATAATAATCGAAAGAGCATAATAAAAATCACAACTTTTTCTCTCATAAAGGGCGATTAGGTTAATCCGTTCACTTCCGACCCAGCCGCCGCCGCTTTTGGTGGTTGTTACCTTTTCCGACCAATGGCTAAGAAAAAAAACTCTCCTCCGAAAAAAATGCTCCCTCAAGCTCTCAACCACCTCCTAAAGAGAAGCCTCCTCCTGAGGCAAAGATCCCTCCTCCTCCTCCCTCGCAAGATATCCTTCCTCCTCCTCCACCTCCTCCTCCCCCAGATCTGACTCAGAAATCTGTAGGCGGCAAAGCTCAGGACCCCAAAGCTGGAGAGTCCGTTCCTTCCTCCCAATCCCTTCCGAAGCACATTGAATCGAAAGCTGCAGGACTCGAATCTTCGATTTCTGATGGTCCAGCAAGCAAGGAGCAAATCTCTGGTTAAGCCCCCAAACAAAGCTGGAAAGATCTTCTAGTGGGCTCTTCGAGTACAATGGAGAGAAAAGATGAAGGTTTTTTATTGGATTCAGGGGAAATCTGTGTCCGTATCCCGAATGAAATCATAGAGAAGAACCAACACAAGTGGGAAGCTTTTATAGTGGGACAATTCCACGGAAATCTCCCAGCAAAGGCAACGGTCCTAGCCATCCTTAACGGTATCTGGAGCTACCATCGTAGGGACATCACCGTCTCTCGTCTTAGACCCAAGATGGTCCTAATCCGAATTCCATCTGATGAAACGCGAAAGAGGGTCCTGGATCAGCGAGTTTGGCATATCGACGGACAAACAATGTTCGTTGCAGATTGGAAGCCTGGTCTTACACCGGAGATGCTGGAGTTAACGGAAGTCCCAGTTTGGCTTGAATTAAGAGGAGTTTCCCCTCAATTCTTCTCAGAAGATGCGTTACAAAGAGTAATCAGTCCATTTGGTCATCCGGTTAATCTGCATCCAAGTACAGCAAATCTCACAAACCTGGATGTGGCCAAGGTGTTCACGATTGTAAATCCTTTGAAACCCATTCCTGAAGTAGTAAATGTTCAATTCGAGTCGGGAGAAATATGCAGAGTATCTGTCTCCTGCCCGTGGCTTCCCCCGATTTGTGACCACTGTAAAGAGGTTGAACACACCAAGAAGAGATGTCCTTCAGCTCCCATCACATGTGAAGCTTGCCAATCTACGGTTCATGTTGAGGAAGATTGCTATTTCCGGAAAAATTCTGTTTACTTCAAAGGAGAAGGAAGAAGAAGAAGTAGAAGAGTAAGTCCATCTCGTCGTAAAAAAGAAGCAATTCGTAAGGGGAAGAGAATTGAAACAGCTAAGGAACCAGTCCAAGAATGGGCTCCAAAGAAGGATGGGAAGCTGATCATAGACTTGAATATTAATAAAGGAGATTCATCTTCAATTCAAAAGGAGAAAGCTCATGTCTCTGCAGAAGAGTCTTCATCTTCAGACTCCTCATCCGATTCTTCAGAAGAAAGCGAAGATTCATCTTCTGAATACCCTACAGAGGAAGATGAAAATCCTGCAGAGAATTCCACATTCAAGACAGTTATTTCGAGGAAGCAGGAGAGAGCCTTGTTAAGGTCATCCTCCAAACCATCCAAGAATAATTAATATGTTAGGAGAAGAAATTTTTTGGTGGAACATTCGGGGTTTTAATTATAGTATAAAGCGAAAAGGTTTCAAGAAATGGCTACGGCAGACAAAGCCGTATTTTGGAGGTTTACTAGAGACTCGAGTAATGGTGAGAAAAGCACACAAGTATTCTCAATCTGTCTGTCCTGGCTGGAACTTTGCGTCGAACTATGAATTTGCTTAACTTGGAAGAATTTGGGTGTTATGGGATCCGAGAGTAAGTCTTATTATCCATTCTAAATCGGGTCAAATGATCACTTGCCTAGTGAAGCTTCCTCATGCCACAGAGGAGATTGTAGTATCGTTTGTCTATGCAGATAATTGTAAGTATCGAAGAAGGATGCTATGGGAAGAGCTAAGTCATCTTGCGAGGGACCCTATTATCTGTTAGAAGCCATAGGCAGTCTTGGGAGACTTAAACCAAACTCTAAACCCTCATGAACACTCTTCAGGTGGAACAAGAATATCCAGAGGGATGAAAGATTTCAGAGATTGCATTGAATACGCAAGCCTAGAGGACCTTACCATTAGAGGAAGTCTTATGACTTGGTGGAACAAACAGGAAAGAAAACCC
>OVAN01003590.1:5202-28535 GCA_900406275.1 Anastatica hierochuntica
ATCCCTAATCATGCGATTCTATATCAACAACTCATGAATCCCTATGCGAGAATCCCTAAACCCAATGAACAGACTGCTCACTCATGGAGATTGCAAAAACACAGATCAAATTCATGAGAGACATGATTGTGTTAAGCATAAACAAGAGTAAAAAGGGTTCGAAAACTTCTCGAATCGAAGAACAAAGAGGTTTCTTCTCCCTAGGTTAAAATTTAATCTCTGCTCTCTAAAGTCTGTAAAAGTGCATATTGAAACTGGAAACACGAGTCTAGGTTTTTTGATAGCAATCCGGTTTGAAATAAGTTCGATCTGGTTCTTCGTAAAATCGATCCACAATTCGTGATAGGGATCGATCGATCCATAGACATGGATTGGTCGTTCCTTGTCCAAATTTATGGGTATTTTCTAGCTTTTCACGAACACTTCCTTCGACGCTTGAAATCCATCCTAAATTCATTCTTTTCGCACATTCAAGCTCGATTCGTGTAAAAACAACAAAGAACACAAATCCGCGCCAAAATAATCCGAATACATACTAAAAACCATAAATCTCGTGTGAAAACCGTCGTAAAAACTACTAAAATACTGACACATCAAATCCTCCAGACTTGAATCTTTGCTTGTCCTCAAGTAAAGGAAACGAAGATTAAGCCTGCGGGAAAAGAAACTCAAAAACCAATGGACCGCATGCTATTAGAAAACCTTACTCTGCGCTACTTTCGCTAACCATAAAGACTCTGTACAGTTAGAACATTCTCCCAAAGAATCGTTGCATGACCTCCCAAGCCCATCCATACTCTAAAATCTGGACATGCAAACTCAGCTTCCATGTTAATAACTCTNAACTTTTCACCAAAGAACTCATAATCAGGGAATCAGGCTAGGTATTCAAGGCTTTTTAGTGGTGAGGCAAGACATTATGCAAAATCGCAGGAGAGAAAGAGTTTATTGATATTCATGTCCCCTAACTACCCAAGTACAAACAAAGAATCAGAAAATAAACCAAATATGTGCATTCTTCAGGGTGAATCTAATAAACATAATAATATGCAAATTCTAATTTCTAAACCATATACGAAGAAATTATAAACAATTTTTTTTTATTTTATTTTATTTTTTCAGAACAAAAATCTGGTTCAAATTAGCATATCAATGACTTTTTTAAACTCTATAACATCCATACAACATGAAGAGATGCAACATATCCATCTAAACCATCTAAACACCCAACACTGAGAAATTAGACACTCAGGACCGTGTCTAAACCACCTAAATTGTTCAATCCTACCTACGCAATTAGAAAGATCATGTCTACCCTATCCTCTCCATTGTTTTTACACATGTGTGCACATAAGATGAAAAAGAGATGCATGGAGAATCAAGGAGATAAGGTAAGGGTGTGGTGCCAGACTAAAGATGAGTCTGGTCACTCAGGATTACTGAAAAGGATGGTAGAAAAATGAGGATGTAATCCTAGATGATGGGGTTCGATTCCTGATTTTAAGTTCTTGAATCAAAGCTTTTAAAGTTCATTCGTAAGCCAAATTAGATAGAGTTAAAACATTTCAGACAAAAGTCTGAGTTCCAGAGATTTCTGGTGGGGAGTTTGGTCATGAGTTATTCTGGATTGTCTGCGCTAAAAGTCCAAATGAAATGGTTAATGAACATATAAATAAAGTGCAATGCACATAAATAATAGTATGAAATCATCATGAGACATAAACAATCCATAAACTGACTCAATAGAAAATAAAAATGACTTAAACAACACCAAAATAAAAAGAAAAATACATAAGTAACCTCCCCCAGACTTATCTCACACCGTCTCGGTGTGAAAAAAATCCAAGGAAGGGGTAAGTAGCAAATAAGAATAANGAAAATGAAAAGGAAAGGGAATAAGCAAATTTACCTGAAATCGTGTAATATAGCCGTGCAAATGAGACAGACATCGATCAATCCATGGACCGGGATCGATTGATCAATGTCCGTCTGTCTGGTGATCTTTTTCCTGCAATTCAAAGGCTAAAAACACAAAAGACGTAAAAAGCACAAAAAAACCAAAGCACAAAAGCCAAAAACACTATAAAACTAACTAAAAAAATGAAAAAGAAAACTACCTAGTGGGTTGCCTCCCACTCAGCGCTTGTTTAGAGTCACGAGCCTGACTATAGTGGCGATGCATCAGTCTGGAAGGGCCTTAGAACTCGCCCCGAAGCAAGCTCCAACAACGAAAATTTTTTCAGCTCACGGATGTTGCTCATTGCCTTCTTTATAGCAATTGCTCCTTTCTCTTTAAAATCTGGTGTAATGATGGCCCTGACCTTTGAGAAAGGTCTGAATCTGCCCTTACACTTCACTTTCTACTCAATAACACCTCCATCGCATCCTTGAGGGATCAAGGTCAACTCAGAACTCTCCTCAGTATTGTGCTCTTTCTGCTTCACTTTCTTTTTGGTCTTGAGTTTTCTCACTGTAGAATGAATGTCTGCATCCAGGACTTCTTTGACGTCATTCTTTTTAGCAACTTCCAATGTGTCTTTACTCAATAGACCATCCTCTTCGTCAGCTCGTGATAAGGAAATTTGGAAAGACTCCTCAGTATAAGGTTCCTCCAAAGCCTCCTCAATCACCTCAGTCAATGTTTCAACCCAAAATGTTTGCCCATCTATGGTAGGCTTCTTGTTTAACTTCTCGAGATTGAAACGCACATCTAGCTTACCCAATTGCAGATCAATCTGACCATTCTGAACATCAAACATCGCTCTAGCAGTAAATAAGAATGGTCTACCCAAGATGATAGAATCCTTGGGTTCTTCATCAAGTTCTAAGACTCGAAATCGGTGTATACATAGCCTTTCTCAACACCAACATGAATGTTATCGAGAATACCTATTGGCTTGCGAACTGATCTATCTGCAAGTATCAAAGACATCTTCGTGGGCTTATAGTTCACCAAATTCAACCTCTGCGAGACAGACAACGACATCAAGCTAACTCCAGAGCCCAAGTCACACTGACATCTCTCGAAGGTAAGAGATCCAATCCTGCAAGGCAAAACAAAAGGACCTAGATACACCTTGTTCTAAGGTCATGTGATCTAAGAGAATCTAAGGTCATGCGGTACACTACACAGTAAGAACCGATACACCTTGTTCTAAGTTCATGCGATCTAAGAGAATCTCTTTCATGTACCTCTTAAGAGATGGTACCATCTTGAATGCCTCAACGAAAGGCAATCGAACATGTAATTCACCAATGAGATGCCACTTCCAAACACTTGAAGCTTTAGTATTAACAAGAGATGCCACTTGGTTTTTGAAAGCTTTGAAGTTGAGATCTTTTGTAGATATTTCTTTCCCGTTATATAAGGAACTTACCAAGGAGTTCCTTAGAACTATTAAGCTCTTATATCTCAAGGAGAAATGAGCTAAAGCTCAAGATGGAGTTCTCACTTTCTTAGCTAGAGGTTACTCTCTGACTACTGGTGAGTTGTGTTAGATTTTGCATTTCGAATGTTAAGATGAAGCCAAGTTTAGCTTGGATCATATAACCTACACTGTTTGGGATCAACTTTCTCAAAAGACACTTAGGCCCGAACATTCGAAGGAGGGAAAGATTGGAAATCCAGCGCTTCGATGTGTGCATAGGCTAATTTCACAGAGGATCTTCAGTAGGACCGAGCATAGTTCAGTACTCAGGGATGAGTTCTTCATCCTCATCTCTCCTTTTTTGGTATTTCTCAGAGAGCCAATTGTGGCGCTATCATTGCTAAGAGGATGAAAGATGTGAAGCATGAGGCTGATAAGGAGACTAGAAAGCTCAAATATAGGTCTCATTTTGGAGAGATAATCACTGCTATCCTCACTTCTAAAGGAGTAGACTTGAGTGCTGAGACACCTATGACTTGCAGTGGATCACTGGATCTTTCACCACTTGCTAGATCTCGCTATCTTGCGGGATGGATTCAGGATACTGAGACCTTTGCCTATCAATTCATGCCTCTTCATGAAACAGAACCAACCTGCTACATTCTACCTTGCTCGTCACTTCCATCTCTGCCGGAAGGTCATACTCTTTTTGACCCTTATCCTTCTCAAATTTTCAAGAGATCTTCAAAGTTCTCCATCCTTGGCATGAGAGACTATCATAGAGCCAAGGTGTTTTTTGCCAAGGCTGCTGCACGAGTAGGAGGATCACTTCCTAGGAGCATGGTTGCTTCAGATTTTGTACCAAAAACAGAGTCTTTGGAGGATCTTCGAGCTGCTCTAGCTACAGAGAGGACTAGGAGAGTTCGAATGGAGAGGATGATGAGTAGAGTTGTTCGTGTTATGAGGCACGCTATACCAAAAGTTTTCAGGAGTACTCGCAGAAAAAGAGATAGAGATAGATAGATAGATAGATAGATAAAGAGAGAGAGAGAGAGAGAGAGAGAGAGAGAGAGAGAGAGCTGAGCCAACTGATGATGGAGACTTAGAGAGTTTCTCCTTAATTTCAGACTTTGGACATGATACAACTAAGACATCAGACACAACTCAGAGTGACTCTTCAACATACGTAGGAGAACTCCCACACAGGATCCGGACGCAGTTGTGAGCAGCCACACCCCAGATGATTCACATTCAGCAGGCTTTTCAGTCTTTATCAGGTGTCATTATTCGAGTCATTGTCTTTTTCATTTCACTTTTATTTTTATTTTTATCTTATTGAGTCTGTTATTCCCTATTGTTGATTGCTTTTGCACTGAGAAGGCGCAAGGTAAGCCCGAGGGAATTTATCTGTTACTAATGACTTTTTTTTCTTATGTACTTTTTTTTTGTTGTCATTTCTATGTTTTTACTGAGTTAAAACATGTTGGAATCTATGATCTTATGTTGCTCGAAATTTTTTTGTTTTGTGCTAACTTTCGTGTTATTCCTACAGTAGTTATCAACTGCAGATTTTACTGAACGGAAACCTATAAGTGGATTGACCTACCAGGACGGCCATGTCCCGTTAGGACTCGAGTTTTCAAAGCTAGTTCCACCTTAAAATGAATTTAATTTCTCATCTTGAGGCTTGGTATACTCTGGATAGACTCCTCTTTCAGGCCTGACACTAATTCCTAGTGAGTAATATCCCTTATACTATTTCTTTCATATAGAATGGATTTAAGGTTCGATGAAATGAGCAAAGGGGCAAATATCTTAAAAATCTCGAACCCTATAGACTCATGGAGACTTATTCCACTTGAGCTTAATTTAGAAAAGAAAGAAAAGAAAATAAAAAAAAATAGAGAAAAAGAGATCGATAGAAAAAAATAAAATGATACTTTAGAAAAGTAGGGAAAAATCGATTCTCAAAGGGGTTTAAATAGAAAAAATATATGATATTCTAGAAAATTAGAAAAATTCAACCTCTAAAGCATAAGAGTAGAACGGGGATAAGACTTTAGAAAGGTTTTATGTAGCTGGAGACTTGATTGAGTAATGAGTCAATTGTTCTTATATCGATATTCCCTCGATGATATCGCACCTTAGAATTAATAGGAGCCCGTGGATATGACGTTTTCTTTTGTGATTTTGGCTCGAATTGGGATGGTTGCCAAGTGAAAGGGGAGCACCCCGAAGCGATGTTTCAGACAACAAAGGTTTGTTTCCACGTTTTTAAACTTCTTTTTCATTTTTTGGATTTTCTTTTCTTGAAGACAAGCAAGAAGCTAAGTCTGGAGGAGTTGATAACACTAATATTTTACCATTTTTAGTTGAATTTTTACTTATTTATTTATAGGTTTTTAATGCTTTTTCGATCTCTACAGGTAGTTTTGTCTTATTTGTGATTTTAAGACTAATCAGTTTAAATCATCAAAAAATAATGGAGAAACGTGCTAATTTGACCTCATTCAATTTACCAAGAAAGTTTCATTGAAGGATCATGAAGACGGAAGCTCAAACACTTGAGTTTTGCATTTTACCAATCTAGACAGATTCTCAGCATCAGAAAGATCCTCTTGAGCGAAGGTCTTCCCTTCTTCGAATTGAGCTGAAATTTGGTCAAAAGTTGGAATTTTGAGTTAAAGTCATTTGGAGCTGTGACCGAGGAGTTATATCCGTTTAAGCGAAGACATGTCTATTTGTCTCAGAAAATATAGCAAGTGAAGCAAGATTGAAGCTCTGACCGGGTGATGGAGTAGCCACCACCGGCCGAGTGCCCATTTTTGGCACAGTCTGGTCACAGAGGCGTTTCATGGTAAGAGACAGATTTTTCCTCATTTTTCGATTCGCTTAACCGATTTTGATTCCGCAAGAACCGACATAACCAAGGACGTCGTAAGAAGTCCTAGTAGTATAAATAATTGTTTATAGCATTTATAATAGAGAGAGCCACGAAATGTTTACATAGAGTTACATAGATAAGCTTTTAGAGATCTTTTCATCGTTCTTCAAGTATTCAAGTGTTCTTTGGAGAGATCTATTCCGTACTTTGTCATAGAAAATATTTATTTACTCTTGATCTATTCTATGATGTTTTTCTCATTGGTTGCTTGTTGTTTTTCGTGCTCCATGTCTGAGTAGTTCATTTGTTAGGTTTTTAGACTTCTCAAAGAGATTATGTTATCATAAGATGCTAGTATATGATTAGGGATTCATATAGTTTTTGTCTCAGTTGATCTTTATGCATAATTACTATACAACACATCTAGTAGTATGTCCATAGGTAAATCTTCATTCCAAAAGCATGTTAAATCATTTGAACCAAATCTTTGACAAGCTGAGTTACAAGGAGGCTTTGAAAATAGATTGCCTTGGCTCAGTTAACTTATCGATACTTGTATCCATATAATGCATGTTTATTTATTACAAGGCCTTACGAAAGTCGATGTCACTTGATACTTAAGTATAGAATCCTGAACCTCGAAAGTGGAGAGGATCTAAATTAGTGTTTTCGCGTTCTAGACGTTGCTTCTATGATGAATGATTCTCTGCGAATGTCCTATGTGCCTAACGCTTTTTCCCATTGACTTACATCCTTTTATTTATTTTAAGTTGTTGTCTTTTACTTTTAAACTCACCAAAAAAAACCTTTTATTTTCTGCTTTAGCTCAAATTGATCTTGAAATTCGTAGTGTAAGATTTGAGTCCTCGTGGGATCGATAACTGATGTGAGAAACTTGTTCTCTACCGAGTTTTAATCCCAAACTCAACTCTATGCCTCAAATGCAAGGCTAGTTGTTGTAGCAATGGTATCAAATCCACAGGGAGCAAATATTCACGCAATCAATCCTATTACTAGTTTCGTGATCTAAGTCTAACAAAAGTGAATGAATTTAACTTTCAATTCAACGGTTAACGCAAAGCAAATATGATAAACTAAACAAGATTCAAGGAATAAAAACATGCAAGCAATGAGTTAGGCCTATGGTCAAGTGATCTCAATGCTACTAAATGCGAGGGTTTTGGTAATGAAGTTCATATCAAAGGCAAGGCAAAGAGTCAAGTAGTCCATTCTCATGATCCTAGTCCATTCAATAAATCCTAAACCAATTCAATCTCCTGGTAGTGATCTAGTATTCATCAATCATTAAATACAAGCCAAATAGCCTACTTAACACCTTAATCATCTATTCTCATAGGCTAAGAATCTAAGCATGATTTCGATTCTCTTAGGTATTTCATCGAACACCTTTCGGGTGTGAAAGCCTTGAGATCTAGGATTTGATTGATCACTTTAAATATAGCTTTAAGCATCCCTAAATCATGTGAATATATATGAACCCAACCTCTAGCATCATTATTAGCATCTAGATCTAGCTTGATCAACCTAACCCATGCTTACATTAGATAACTACTCACTAGTCATGCTCAAGAAACTCATATGATCTAAAGCAAAGCTAATAGCAATCATCAAGAAGGAAGAAAAGAAGATAAATATGCAAACTTTAAACAAAACAAAGAGATTTCTCTTTAGAATCCAAACACATACAAAGTTCATCAAAATGTAAAAGCTCAGGGTTTTATGAGTTTTTTGAGGAGTATTTATAGAGTTTTAGAAATTGGGTTGGGTTGACCCGGGTTAAAACCATGATTTTGGTTGAAATAAGAGTTGTTGGCGGTCTGGGAAGGCGGTGCAGACCGCCAGCCAGAGAGCCTTGATCCGCCAGACTTGTCCTGAAGGTGGCTAGTGGTCTGGCAAGGCGGTGCAGACCGCCAACAAGAAGGGCTTCAACCGCCAGCTCTGATCTGTAGATTGCTGGCGGTCTAGATTGCTAGTGCAGACCGCCAGCCAGAAGGTCTTCGTCCGCCAGACTCTCTTTTAAGTGCTAAGGCTTCCCGTTCTTGCTTCCGAGTCCCTTGGTTCATCCATTGGTCTTCAAGGTGACCTGAAATAGGGTAGAAAGGAGGAGAAGAATGAACAAATGCAACATCTAAGACTCCTATATGAACTTCCCTAATCTAGACATGAAAAACGGCTTGAAAAAATCTAAAAGATCTTAAAATGCAAGGAAAACTCTCCTAATTAATAGGCTATAATATGCAAAATATGATAACATAAACTCCCCCGGACTAGAATCTTGCTTGTCCCCAAGCAATTAGACATGTACTAGTGAATGGGAGAGAGGTTTGAAATTGAGGACTCATAATCGCAAGGGTTTGCAAAGGTGGTTGAAATGAAATCCTTAGGAAGTAGTAGCAAGAGTCAATTCTACTCTTTCGTACTTTGCCATACTCTTCCCAAGTTATGCTAGTTAGTCTATTCCTAAACCTTCACAAGCATTTCATATCCAACAACTCTTTAACATTCATTTTGCAAATATATGCGGAACCTCACCTATGGGCATGAAATCAAAAACCAATCGTCTTGGAAGAAAAAGGCTTTTGAGTGAAAAGGATAGGCTTTCTTTAAGTGTTTATGGTTTTCTCTCATTTGAAGAAATGCATTCAAGTAGTAAAAACGAAGAAGAAAAGGACATTTGGCTTGTACAAAGACTAACCTTCTCTAATTCATTCCCATCTCGAAATTGCTCCATAGTTCTACCCTCTTCCTTTCTTGGCAAACCACTAAAACACACCAGTCACTTCTCAAACAAGACACTTCTCTTTTTAGTGACACATCTAAGTTTTTGCTTTCTTTTTCTTTTTAGCTATAGCTCTTTTCTTAACCTTCACTTAGGTTTGATCCTTTCTTTATAGTCCTTTGGACTCTAAACTTTTTATTTTCTTAACTTAGGATCTTTTGCCTTCTTTTTACATACTTGAGCTATCTTCTTCTTTCTTTTCTTTAACTCTTAGAGTGTACAACAATTTTCTTTTTCTTCTTTTACGGTTTTCCTCATTGAATCCCCCCCCCCCTTTTTCAACATGAGACAATCCCAACCCATGATCAATAAGTAAACACACTCTTATCTAACCCCATCCTATCTATACTAGCCTTAAAATATGACTATTTCTAAGAAGGATCCTATTTTTTGTCCCAATACTCACGGGGTTTTACATATGAATGCATCAAAAGAGACCCCACTCAATTAAAGAACAGTGTGGGGTTTGAAATAAAAGGTCGGGGATAAAGGTGGGGAACCATCCTTACAATGAGAATGGCCACTCGGATTGGTTAAGGATGGTAAAAAGGGATAAGACCAACCGAGCGTCAATGTGTTTTCCATGGTTCACGTATTTCAAGCCCATAAGCAAAGTTAATTATAAAGCTTATTATCATTCAAGTTCAATAGGGTTGAATTCAAATCATGCAAGATCCAATCTAGATGCAAACAATTAAGTTGAGAGTTCCGTGCATGGATTTTCCATTTTTTCGGTTCGTCTCATGATATTCGATACTACTAGCAAGGGTTTCAATTTAACTACTAAGCCTAGCCGAATTACGCGATACTTCAATCTTTGTCCTCATGCATATGCAAATGCATCCTGCATGCTTCTATGCTCGATCTTAATGACATGAATATGAGAAATGCAACTATATGCTTCTTTTTTTAAAAATTTCAAAATTTTCGATTTTTTTGGTTTTTTCTATGCCATAACTGTTAACAATGCAATCCTAGACTATATGAGAATCAAAAAATTGGAAAACAAGACAAAACAACAAAACGATGATTAGTAACCATTCTCCTCCCCCGGATTTACTCATCACCATCTCGGTGAACGAATAGAATCCGATGAAGGAGACCAAACCACAAATCAAAAGAAAAATAAAAGGAAAAATGGTATTTACAATGGAAGAAAAGGTACCTTGAATCAACATTCGGTGGGGTTATAAGCTTGTGGCCTCGGGACTTTGAAGTAGAACTTCTTTGGGAGGTGGAATTGGATGCCATCGTTTGTCTCTGTGTGGGTGAAGCGGCTATTGGGTAGGAAGCAACAAAGAGGTGTACCGTTGTCGCTTGTAAAAGCATACATGAGTGAGTGCTCATTGTAACGACCCGTCAATGTCCTTATCCTCAATAGATATTTCTCATCCATGTATAGTCTCTCTGTAAGCTCTTCGTAGAAGTTGAAGTTAATCGATGCATAGCGGAAGAGCGAAGTGAGCATTCCACCGATGTGTATCCCATCTTGTCCATATTGATCAAGGTTCGTTCGAATGCTCATGAGGTGCAATAAGAAGGTGGACCCTCGACAAAATTCAAAATTGGAGAATTCTCATGAGCGTGCTCTTGCAAACATTGTGTTACCAGTAGCGTCATGGCATGGCGGATTGTTGGATTCTTGACTTTGGACATTTTGCGATCAGGAGATCATAGTCTCATCGGTGGCAATGTTCCTCCAAAGCAATGATAATTTGTTGAATTCCTGAGGCACGCTCAATGTTCCCATTCTTGGAAAACCATACATTTCACAAAACCGGTTGAATGTGAGGGAATACCGGTTTGGTCCAGTTCGAAAGTAAATTCTCCCACTTTCCCCCTCTTCTTCATAGGTCACGGTAGCAAGGAATTGTCAGGCTAGCTCCGGGTACGTTGCTTCATCCATTGTCAAAAGAATCCGGACGCTCATCCCGTCAACTTGCTCATAAATCCCCATCCTTCGCATTACTTCTTCATCCGCAAATCTTGTGGGGTGGAAGTCGAGTTGGCGAAGCTCGGTTAGATGCCCTATCTCATCACTTGTCCATCCCAACAATGCAGTTCCCACAATTCTCTTTCCTATCCTTGAGGAACTTGCTTGTCTCCAATTTGCTTGGTAAGAGGTGTAGCTTCCTTGAGTTTGCCCATAGTTTGCCATTGTACCTTAGAAAGATCCAAAACTATGTGAGTCTAACGATGTAAGTAGGATGATGGTTCTAGAGAATTGTGTACAAAGAGCATAGCTCATCAACTTGCCAAAAAGCATTAACCATTTCCACCATCAAGATTGACTCAACCCATTTCTTATAGTACCAAAGGATGATACTTTTAATTTGAAAATTCAAACAATTGGGTTCTACCATGGAGCAACTCAAAATTAACCTCGTAACAAGTTCCAAGCAAAGCATTGAATCCTTAAACACCGATTGCAACCACAATCTCTAAGTTTCCCTAAATTTTATTTTTCTCAAAATCTCCAAGAACGCTAACATTGAAATCCAAAATCTCAACAATCTCAACACAAGCTATGAAGTTATGGTTAAAAGAATCATTTACCTAAGCACAAAAGATCTCAACAATAAAAGTTACAAGCTTGGAATGACCAAAATCTAAAGATTCTATAGATTGAGTAAGAGAGAGAGTTATGAGAGATCACCTTTGTTCTTGAGAGAGATTTAATGGTGGATGAAACTAAAGCAGGAATTAAGCAAAAGGAGATGAAGTTTTGAATTCAAAAGGAGAAAATTCAAAGATTTTGGCTTTAGAAGGAGAGAGGAGTGGAAAGTTTTATGTTTTCTTCACTCAATTTCGTGCAAATGAGGAGAGAGAGGAGTGAAGGGGGTTTTAGAAGGAGAAATTTTTTTTTTTGGGTACTTACTTGGCGGCTGGCGGTCTGGGTAAGCGGTGCAGACCGCCAGCTAGAAGTGCCTTAACCACCTTGACTATTCTGAGAAGGGCTGGCGGTCCAGATGTATTGTGCGGACCGCCAGGCAGGGACCCCTAAACCGCCGGAGGAGAACTGAAGAGGGCTGGTAGTCTGAAAAGGCAGTGCAGACTGCCAGCTAGAGATGCCTTAACCTCCTGGCTCTTTCCAAACATGTTTCGCTCCCAAAGTTTGCTCTAAAACACCTATAACCACAAAAATCAACCCAAAAAAGGTTACTTAAGGACTATATAATCTAAAATATGTACAAGGATAACATGGGATTGTCTCCCAAGTGCGCTTGTTTAATGTCACTAAGCTTGACGATGCTTCCTTTCTTGATTAGTGGATGTTGGAAGGAGCATCTCCGGTGCTCTTGTCTTCCTTGTTGAACATCTCGAGATCGATCACCCTGCAAGCCATTTCCATCTTGTACTTCAAGCCCTTGTCCAACACCCATTGAGGAAGTTTTGTTCTTGCCCTTGAGAATGGCTTGGGCATTCCCTTGCACTTCACCTTGTATTCCACCACACCGCCTTCAATGTTCATAGGAATTAGTCGCATGGAAGGCACTATCTTCGTTTTCTTCGAATACAACCTTGGGACTTCCTTTGGGCACCCCTCGTCATCATCATACCCAAATAGGTTCTTGAAATCCTCGAACAAGTCAAATTCTTTTGGTGTCTCATGATTTTTTGTTGCTTCTCGAACAAACAAACTATCACTTTGATCAAGAATTTCTTCTTCTATTCCTCCAACCTCTTGAAACTCTCGCAAAGTCAAAGTACCACAAATCTCATCCCTTGTGCTAATCATCTTGTAAGACACCTCGGGGTCAATGTTTGGAAGAAAAATTCCTTACTTTTAATGTCAATCCTTGCCCCAACGGTTTCAAGAAACGGTGTTTCTAGTAGCATAGAGAACTTACCCGCACCCGATATCTTGATAACAACGAAATCCGTAGGGACTATGCAATTCTTAGCCTTCAAAGGGTAGTTTTCGAGTTTCCCAATGGGCTTCTTGACGAATGAATCCCCCAAAGCTATTGGACAAGTATGCTTGATTAGCTCTTTGATCCCGGATTTAATAATCATGTCGGATGAAATCACATTGACACTTGCTTCCGTGTCCACTAGAGCTTCTTCTTTAAATACTTCTTCCAACACGCAAGGTACCACAAACTTGTCGGGTTTCACAACTTTCTTGAGGACTCTTATCTCGGGTAGAGGGGGTCGCACACCGTGCTTTCTAGCTAGCACTTCAAGGCTCTTCTTTCTTAGTTCATACTCCTCTATTCTAGTCTTGAGCTTAGGATTTCTTGTAGCTAGTTCCCTTTAACCGGAAGATACAATATCCACCTTGTGTACCGGAAGATCGAAGTATTCCTTGAGTTGTTGTTGAATGAATCGTTGGGGGTAGGGAATAATCGGCTTGTAAAGCTCCACATCCTCTTGAAACTCTACCACACGCTTCTTTTCCTTAGTTGTGGCCTCACCACCAAAAGCTTCTTCGGCTTCTCTTTTTGGCTTGCTTAAAGACCCATTCACAAGGGTGGATTTCTCTTTCTTAGGATTAAATTTAGCAACGACCATTATCTCATCAACACATTCAACCTTAACCTCTTTGAGTAGTACATCATCTTCTTGATATCGGATATTCCCATCATTATCAACTGTACATCCAAGAAGCCTCTCAAACTCACTAACCACATTCTCACTGTGGTGATCCAAGGTGTCATTCTCAAAGACCATGTTGCAAAAGTCTAATACAAAGTCTAATACTTTGAATAAAAAGAAATGACTTAGTCTCAATAAACTAGTGAAGACTAAATGGCAAATAAGTTGCTCCCTGGCAACGGCGCCAAAAACTTGATGTGAGAAACTTGTTCTCTACCGAGTTTTGATCCCAAACTCAACTTTATGACTCAAGTGCAAGGCTAGTTCTTGTAGTAATGGTATAGAATCCACAAGAAGAAACTATTCACGCTATCAACCCTATTACTAGTTTCATGATCTAAGTCTAACAAAAGTGAATGGATTTAACTTTCAATTAAACAGTTAACGCAAAGAAAAGATGACAAACTAAACAAGATTCAAGGAATAAAAACATGCAAGCAATGAGTTAGGCCTATGATCAAGTGATCTAAATGCTACTAAATGCGAGGTTTTGGGTAATGAAGTTCATATCAAAGGCAAGGCAAAGAGTCAACTAGTCCATTCTCATTATCGTAGTCCATTCAACAAATCCTAAATCAATTCAATCTCCCGATAGTGATCTAGTATTCATCAATCATTAAATACAAGCCAAATATCCTACTTAACACCTTAATGATCTATTCTCATAGGCTAAGAATGCTAAGCATGATTTATATTTTCTTAGGCATTTCATCGAACACCTTTTGGGTGTGAAAGCCTTGAGATCTAGGATTTGATTGATCCCTTCAAATCTAGCTTTAAGCATCCCTAAATCATGTGAATCTATATGAATCCAACCTCTAGCTTCATTATTAGCACCTAGATCTAGCTTGATCAACCTAACACATTGTTACATTAGATCACTACTCACTAGTCATGCTCAAGAAACTCATAGGATCTAAAGAAAAGCTAATAGCAATCATCAAGAAGGAAGAAAAGAAGATAAAGATGCAAACTTTAAACAAAAAAAAAGAGATTTCTCTCTAGAATCCAAACACATACAAAGTTCATCAAAATGTAAAAGCTTAGGGTTTTATGAGTTTTTGGAGGAGTATTTATAGAGTTTTAGAAATTGGGTCGGGTTGACCCGGGACAAACCGGGTTAAACCCATGATTTTGGTTGAAATAAGAGTTGCTGGCGGTCTGAGAAGGCGGTGCAGACCACCAGCCAGAGAGCCTTAATTCGCCAGACTTGTCTTGAAGCTGGCTGGCGGTCTGGCAAGGCGATGCAGACCACCAACAAAAAGGGCTTCAACCGCCAGCTCTGATCTGTAGATGGTTGGTGGTCTAGATTGCTGGTCTAGACCGCCAGCCAAAAGGTCTTCGTCCGCAAGACTCTCTTTTAAGTGCTAGAGCTTCCCGTTCTTGCTTCCGAGTCCCTTGGTCCATCCATTGGTCTTCAAGGTGACCTGAAATGGGGTAGAAAGGAGGAGAAGAATGCACAAATACAAGATCTAAGACTCTTATATGAACTTCCTTAATATAGACTCGAAAAACAGCTTGAAACAATCTAAAAGATCCTAAAATGCAAGGAAAATTCTCCTAATTAATAGGCTATAATATGAAAATTGACACGCCATAACTCTCGCTCACACTCATACTTATCAAGCTAAATGGTGCTTGCCTTCTCATGTTTACGCTCGGCGTGTCACACCGTTTTTACAAGGTATACTAATGTATTGTGTTTTTAATTGATTTTTGATCTAGAAAAGATTTTTTTTCTATGTATTTTGGCCTTACACATAGGACTTTGGAGCTATAAAAGACGTTGTCGACATCTCACTAAGAAGATGATAAGGATCGACCTATTCGTGTTCGGTGATGTATATTTGGACAAAATGACTAGGATCGACTGATCCTTTCCCATGGATTGACTAATTCATGTCACGATGAAAATCAATTTTTTCAAATCAAATTTAAACTCACAGAGAAGACCTGTTTTAGACCCGTATACACATTAAAACAAATCAGGGTCATATTTATACGTTTATGATGTTATTTTTGAGATTTCTAACAAGGCATTAAGCTTTGTAATCATGAGGGAGACGATTTCTACTTGTACTTCGTCTAGAGAAGAATTTTGAACCATCTCTTTTAACTTTTATGCAATTACAATTAGCTTTTCCCAAATTTATCTTATGGTTGTTTGATTGCCATGAGTGAGTAGCCCATTAGTGTGGTTTAGGGTTCTCACAAAGGAGTTTTCATGACTTTTTGATTGTTAGGTTGTTAGATAGAGGAATTATTAATTAGATCTTCGTTTATCATTGTTCGTAACGATGATAATAGATTGATCACCTAGTTTCGGATATTTGGTTGTTTAACGCATATCAACCTGATTAGAATACGAGTTTAGAATATGAAACTCAACTGAACTAAGCTTTTAGGATTTTATAATATAGGGAGTTATTGTTACAGAAGTAGGTTTATTCTATAATAGTGATTTGAGACATAGACGGTTCTTAATCCTTTTCCCTGATCAATTGCCTGATTTATCAACATTCAATCGATTTCCCTGAGAATAACTTGTGCCTACGTTTTTCTCTATTTTTTACAACCAAATTTTGTTTGTCGACTCGTTTGCTTGCTTTAATGTACTGTTTGAGCTCAAATACTTTCTTTTGCAATCTTTTTTATTGTCTTAGCCCATAATTGAACCTCATTCTCTATGTGTGATCATTCGTCCTTGAGGATTTGATCACACATAGTTTACTGCGTACTTTATTATGCATTTGCAGTTAGTTATCGGGTTAAAATCTGAGTGATCAAGTTTTTTATGCCGTTTTCAAAGACCATTTGGTTATCCTAGGGCATTAGGTTAATCGCGACTAAGACATTTTATTTAATCTTGTTTAGTCTTTTTATTTTTCTTCTTTGTTTGTGTGCTTGCATGTGCATGAACATGTCTCATACTAGGAGCAGAATATGAAGCAATCTGTTACCTTTTGAGCAGGATCTTGGTCGTTTAGAGAGACAAAAGAAAGAGAAATCACTTGGGGTGAACTCGGCAGCTAAAATGGGTGATAATATGGATTAATGTTTGGTTCATAACCTTCCTAAGCTTCAAGGCGATCTTCATGACTTAAAAAATTCTACAACCGTCACGACCCACATGCTGTGGGTGGGAACATTGTCAATGCTAACAGTGGACTCAACGACCAGAAACATGCAGTGCATAAGCCTATGCGTAGCCTGACTCTTGCGCACTATGAAATTCCTGAGGTATTTTATGCGGATCTATCTAGGATCCATCCACCTCGTATAAAGAGGAGAGATTTTGAGATCCCAACTCTCATCAACTTGGTGCAACAAAATGAGTTCAATAGTATGCCTACTGAAAACCCAATGCACCATCTAGAGATAACACCATCCGGTAAAATATGCATGAGGATGCTTTAAAGTGCAGACTTTTTACTTCTTCTCTAACGGACAAGGTTACCTGGTGGCTATATTTTCTTACTCCAGGATCTCTCACTTCGTGGGAAGAGACCAAAGTGGCTTTCCGGGACATTTCTTCCATAAGTCGAGGTCGACTTTCCTCAATAACAAGAACAAAAGCTTTCGCCAATTGGGTACAAAGAGTTTTTATTAAGGCTGGGAATGATTTAAGGAATACACTATGAATTTCTCTCATCATGGTTACACATATGTAAACTTTCTTAACATCTTCTATAATAGGATCGGGGAGAAGCCTCAGAACGCCATGGACAAAGCTAGTAATGTGCGATTTTATGATTAAGACATTGGAAGAAGCATACACTTTGATATATAAAATGGCAGCATGTTAAGCGAACCGCAAGTCGGAATACGAAGTGCAGAACTGAAGAGACTTGATGAGTTGCATGCAAAAGTGAATGGTCTATTGAAGAGAGACCATAGGTCAGTGCATTTTGTAGGGGAGCATAATAATGGGTAAGTGTATCAAAAGTTCGTTGCTAAGGGGTCACACGATTATTGGATGATGTCAACTATACTAAGGGACATGGAAATTTTGGAAGCAGAGGTTTCAACCAAAACTACCAAAATCATCATAATCCCTCATACAAAAGCAACAACATGGATAACCTACAAGGTCTAGTCTATCCGCCCATGAGTAACAAAAAAAATAAGTTCCAAAACAAACCATTTGCACAAAACTCAAGTGTATTCAACCAAGGGTATCAGAACAATAATCTGGTACGGGGGAACAACTTTGGGAATAGTGGTTTTCAGCAAAAGCAACAATATGAGAATTTCATGAACACATATTAGTCTTTTTTCCAAGCTTAGGGAACCACTTTTACAACTTAGCAATCTTCGGATAATGAGCTGAGCAGATGATGCAACAACTGCTGGGCATCATATGAGAAATGTTGCAAATATTGACCACAAGTTCGATAACATGTACTATGATCTAAATGGGAAGTTTGACACATTGAGTTCTCACATGAAGTTGCTGGAAACCCAGGTTGCTCAGACATCATCTGGAAACAAGACAACACCAAGGATTTTATCTGGAAAGCATGATAAGAATGCGAATGAGTATAACAATGCGATTATACTAAGAAGTGGAAAATCAATTCAGAATTATTTTCAGGAAAGGATAATTCGATCCATGGATGAGGATTGACCAATCCATGCAATAAAAAAAGGAGCAAATCTTGATAGAATGGAAAGGATTGATCAATCCCCTCTTCACGGAACGACTGATCCTCGTCATGATGTACCTTAAAAAAATCCAGGCGTCATTCATGACACTGTGGAGGCTGAGGATGAATATGTAAAGAAGACTCTGATGGATAAAATCATTCTACAGCGCAGAGTTATACAACTTGCGGAAGAATGCAGTGCAGTTTTACAGGATATAGCACCTGAGAAACATGAGGATCTCGGAACTTTCGTTTTTCCATGCCACATCGGATCTCTTAACTTTGGGGTCAGGAGTCAGTCTCATCTTGTTTTTTGTCTTTGAGGGGCCATGTTTGGTGAATGACAAACCCATTAGAATTTTTAGGTGCTTGTAGACAAGTCTATTCGTCTTCAAGTGGGTGTATTGGAAAACATCCCTGTTGGAATTGGACGAGGATATGTTTGAGCTGATTTTGAAGTCTTAGAGCTTGAGGAGGAAGCCAAAGATCCCATAATCTTGGATAGACCATTCTTATTTACTATTAGAGCTATGATCAGTTTCCATAATGGTTAGATTATTTTGTGATTAGGCAAGATGTTGATGCAATTCAACATTGATAAGAAAATGAAGAAGCCCACTACCAATGTACACACTTTCAGGGTAAACACATTGGCTGACTTGATTGAGGAGTTTGTAGAGGAGATTTACACTGAGGTTCCACTTTAGATTTCTTTGACTCAAATTGAGAATAAGTTTGGTTTCTTGATTGAGGATACATCAAAAGTTGCTGGTAGCCTTTGTCAAACTTGAGGAGCTTCCTGCTGATTCCACAAATGTTGTACCTCCCCCAGAACCGAATTTGTGATAGCTGAAATCTTTAAGCTTGAGCTGAAGACACTACATGCAGACCTAAAGTACGCTTCATTGGATCCTAACACCACATATCTTGTGATTCTCAATGCGAACCTAAATATTTCCGAGACCACTTTGCTTCTTTTAAAATTCCAAAAGTCAAGAAAAGCATTAGAGTACTCTTTACATAATATCACATATATCCCTAGATTTTTTCATGCATGGGATCCATTTGGAGGATTAACACAAGTTCTCCACAAAACACCAAAGGAGACTCAATCTCAAGCTTAAGGAGATGGTGGTAAAGGAGATTATAAAACTTTTAGTGTAGTTGTGATTTATACCATCTCTAATATCACCTCGGTGAATCCCGTTCATGTGGTTTCTAAGAAGGGTTGTATCACTTTCATCACCAACAAAAAGAATGATCTCTTACCCACTAGGACCATCACATGCCACATGATGTACATCGACTACAAGTTGAACTTAGGTACCAGAAAGAATGACATTTCTCTCCCTTTATTGATCAAATGTTAGAGAGTCATGCTACTCATTCTCACTAATTTTTTTTTCTTGATGGTTAATCAAGTTTCTTTTATATCCCCATTCATCCAGAGAACTAGGAGAAGACGATCCCAATGGGAGTTTTGTTTACAAGAGAATGCCCATTGGACAGTGCAATGTACTGACTACTTTCCTATGATGCATGATTTTCGTTTTCATTAATTTTATTGAGGATATCATGGAGGTTTTTATGGATGATTTATCTGTTTATGATTCATCGTTATATGATTGATTATCTAACATTTGTAGAGTTCTGGAATATTATGAAGAGAATCATCTAGTTCTCAACTGGGTAAAGTGCAACTTTAGGATTGTTTTAGGCCACATGACATCAGAGCAGTGGATGAGATCGACATAACTAAAGTGGAAGTGATGACAAGTTTGTAACCCCTAACACAGTGAAGGATTATTAAAGTTTCCATGGATATGTAGGTTTCTACAAGAAATTCATCAGAGATTTCGCCAAAATAGCTAGACCGTTAACTCGCTTACTTTGCAAAGACATCAAATTCGAGTTTGATGTAGAGTGTTTCGCGGTGTTTCAGACACTCAAGGAGGCTTTTGTGAGTGCTTCTATTATGCAAGCACCATATTGGGAATTTTCTTTTGAGGTGATGCGTGATGCTAGTGATTATACAGCGGAAACCGTATTGTGTCAGATGAAGGATAAGAATCTATGTGATTTATTATGCTAGCGCCACTTGATGATGCTCAAATCAAGTAAGCTATTACTGAGAAAGAGCGATTGGCTATGGTTTATGCTTTCAAAAAGTTTATATTTTTTTGGTTCCAAACTTATTGTGCACACTGATCATGCAACATTGAGGTACCTAATGTCAAAGAAAGATGCTAAGCCAGGCTCTTGAGATGTATTTTGTTGTTGCATGAATTTGAATTAAAAATTAGAGACAATTTAGGTATTAATTATGGAGTAGCTAAAACCCCACTCAATGACAGTTTGCCTGAAGAGAATGTTTATGTTATTACCTTGTTGGAAGAGGAACACTTGGATCGTGATGATTGTTTGTTATTCGATAGGTACATGATGAGCTTCCATGGTTTGCAGAATTTGCTAATTACTTGAGTGCAGACGTTGAGCCACAAAATTACACATTACGACTAGAAGAATTTTTTTTAAGACCTAAGGCACTATTTCTGGGATGATCATTTTCTTTACAAAGATATGCTGATGGCTTATACATGAGATGCATTCGAGAGAGCGAAGTATAAGGGATTCTCTATCATTGTCATAGTTCAGAGTATGTTGGAACACTTTGCTACCTTTAAGACTATTTTGAAGGTTATGCAAGCTGGTTTTTGGTGGTCTACACTCTTCAAAGACGTCCATGAGTTTGATTCTAAGTGTGATGCTTGTCAAAGGAGATGCAACATCAACAAATGGAATGAGATGCCTCAGAACTTTATCTTGGAGGGTGAGGTACTATATGTGTGGGGGGTATTGATTTCATGGGACTTTCTCATCTTCTTTTGGAAATCAATACATTTTGATTGATGTAGACTATGTCTCCAAGTAGGTAGAGGTGTTGGCCAGCCCATTAAATGATGCCAAGGTAGTTTTGAAGAT
Source organism: Anastatica hierochuntica (assembly GCA_900406275.1). Lineage (NCBI taxonomy): Eukaryota > Viridiplantae > Streptophyta > Magnoliopsida > Brassicales > Brassicaceae > Anastatica > Anastatica hierochuntica. The sequence continues at coordinate 26,482 of OVAN01003590.1, forward strand.
GTTTAAATCAATGATATTTCCGCATTTTAAAGTTCATCGAGTTGTCATTAGCGATGGAGGATCACATTTCATCAACAAGCTGTTCGAGAATATGCTGAAAAACACGGGGTTCGACATAAGGTAGCCACGCCGTATCATTCTAAGAAAAGTGGACATGTAGAGATCTGCAATAAGGAAATCAAGGGGATTTTAGAAAAAGCTATGGGAAAAGCATGTAATGATTGGACTGCGAAGTTTGATGATACATTGTCGTTTGCTTGCGGAGTTGGAGTACAACGGTTTTTAGCCACGAAGCAGATGAACTTTGACATAAAAAACTGCAGCAGAGAAGATGATGATTCAATTTCACAAATTGGATGAGATGTACCAAAATTCCTATAAAACACGAAGATATAATTGGATGAGATGCGTGAAAATGCCTATGAGAAACACGAAGATATACAAAGAGAGGAAAAATGCATGGTATGACAAGAAAATCATTCCAGGAACTTTGTCACTGGTGATAAAAGTTCTCCTTTTTAACTCTTACCTAAACCTTTTTCCAGGAAAGCTCCAGTTCATTTGGTCTGGAACTGTTACCATTCCTAACGTTCGATCATATGGCGTTATTTTTCTTGAAGAGAACAAAATAAAATTTACTTTGAACTGACAAAGTCTGAAGGCTTATCTTACAGACGTAACACCTAACGAAGGAAATATTGTTTCTTTGACGAAACCACCAATCGCCTGAGTATTTTGTAGTCAGGCTCGAGACTATTAACAAGCACTAAGTGGGATGCAACTTATTGGTTAGTTTTATTTATTTTACTTAGGATTTTTAGTATGTTTTGACTTTTGGTTTTGATTCTCGGATGTTTAAGGAGATTTCAAACATAATGAAAAGGATCGATCGATCGACGAAAAAGGATCGATCGATCCATATCATATCGTCACGAGCCATTTTTGGCAGAATGGAAAGGATCGATCCATGTCATAATTCTTCCCTTTTGTCGTGATTTTGGGATTTAACACCTTATTTTCATCATCTTCTTCATCAAAAACTCTCTAACTCTCTCTCACTTCTCCAAATCAATTTCCTTCATTCCTTCACCGATTTTTTGCGATTCTCGAGCCTGATCCGTTCATTTTTCTCGAGCTTAATCCGTTGGTACATTCAGTTTTAACTGAAACAAAGGTATGTGTTGGAAATCTCTCCTAAAATTTTTGATTTTTAGGGCTTGATTGAAGGATTTTTATTTCATGAGAATTCACTAATACTTTGGTCGTTCAATGATCACATATGCCTCTTAGAGGCTTTTTACAATGATTTTGTGGCTTAGTTTATGAATTTGATGGATTAATTTTGTTGTATATGTTTTTGGCCAAAAATTTGGAATGAAATTGATGTTGTTCTTATTTGTTCTTGATTGGCATGATTTTAATGAGCGAGAACACTTACGAGACACGATTCTATTATTAGAACATAAGTTTCAATAAACTTGATAAGTTTTGAGTTCTGGTCGCTTCTGATGACGATATTTCGAAGAATTTTGTGATTTTCTTGCTTATTCTTCATAAATTGAGTTTATTCTTTTGATAATGTTGCTTAGAGAACAAAATTTCGGGGAGTTTTCACTACAAGAAATATGAACATTGATAGCACATGAGGATAGTACGGTTTTGCAAACTGCTATCATAGATATGCAATACTCTATTACAACACTTTAACAGCGCTAACAATAAATTTCATTGAGCGAGAACTAAATTTTCCACTTGGAGCGTGACCTGTGTTATGAGCGGGGAAGACTTTGGCAATTTATTTTCCCGCGAAAATATTTCATCTACTATAGCATATTTCGAACGCTATTAGACTATTTACTTAAGCGAGAATTAAAAATTTAGTTTTGGAGCCTTGAGCGCCATAAACTAAGTATATTATCGTTTTGGCTAAATTCAATCATCTATGGCAGCGTTTTAAAAATGCTAAGATAGGTTATAAAAAACTATAGCCTAAACCCTATACTCTAAACCCTATACCCTAAACCTTATACCTTGAAATCTAAATGTTTAACCCT
>OVAN01003591.1:0-28533 GCA_900406275.1 Anastatica hierochuntica
GTCAAGCTCTCCCAATCTACCGTGCAACAATCAAACAAGAACATGCACGACAAACTGAAAAATCCTAACCTTGCTCTAAGCTGATGATTTCACAACTACTTGGATGTAATACCTTTGCTTACGTTCATAACTCCTTTCATCCATTTTTCCATGAATGCATACGTCCCCTTCTCATTCCTTCATTCACTCTTTCATGAATACTATAAGTCTTCCATGACTTATGGTATTTAGTCTCTTTCTTTGATGATTAATCTCCTTTGCTAGTTTTATCAATCTTTGGTCCTTTCATTTCTTCCTTGTCTTATACGCTTCTTCTACAAATCACGCGACTACGAATTTCTTCCACATAAGTTGCTCCGCTGACATCCATCATGTTCATGGAATGATTCTTCCTCTTTATTTACCAACGGCCTTATATACTGATCGTTCTTTGGCTTCTCTTATTGGCCCATGCCAATTTTATGGTCGTATCCCTTCACTTATACTCATAAGCCCTATTTCTCATCCACTGGGATTGCTTATGAGTAATCCGTGAGCGTTTTCAATCCTTTAAATCTCCCAAGGAATCTTCCTAGACAATCGGTTCCTTCCAATTCTTGATCGAAAAATTCAGCTACTTCCGGCTCCATTAAGTTGAACTATCCATACTCGTATTTCCATATGATTTGGTAATCTCCTCAACTGTTACTTCATTGATGTGGCTCTCACTAATTATTCATCCTTTACTGCCATCCTTAAGTATTCATGGATTTCCTATCTCAGGAGAGGACTTGCTGATACTACCCTAGCTAACTCATTTTCTCTATTTCTCAACCTTCCTCCTTTATTTTATGGTCTTGGGGTTCCTTAGTTCATCCTTCATTCCTATTATCCATTGCATCACGTATTTTCCCTGACTTAAGCTTGACTTGTCTATACATCGTCTTAACCTTTCATGTCTATGTTATACTTGTAAGTCGGAGTTACCTTTCCTCCTTCCCATTTCATATTGCATCTTGTATCCTCCAGGTCCTTCCATGTCCTTTCTCCTTTGCTATCTCATCCTTTCTTACATTCAAGTTACCTCTTCGATAATCTCCATGGTCAAATGATTCTCTTTCCTTTAAGAACTTCTTACTCTTGGTCGCTTCTTTGATGTAGTCATCCTCCGTACTTCTTCTCTGAAAGCATCAACTTTATTTGGCGATCCAAACCTTACCCCTAATACTTCTTCATCACTTGGTAGCTTACATCTTTTCGGCTTAGACTATAATACATCCGAAGTCACATCCGAAGCCGCATCCGAAATCGAAATCGCCTCCGGTCATGCTTGTCGTTCGCACAAGATGAATGCTCGCTCAAGGTGTTCTAGGGGCTCTCCCTTACACTTTCATTTTCATGAAAGCTTTCTCCGGACTCAACTAACTAACACTTAACTCTAGGAAACTAGTGACATCTTCGAGGACGTCGAACGAAACGTAGGTGAGTCCCTCACCATCCGTTTCGTTAATACTTTTTCAAACAATTATATTTCCCATTTTACTTACCTGGCGAGATCCACCATGCCCCGGCATGGCGTATCTCAATCTCCAACAAACTATATACCCATATCATAATATTCCCCAATCAATACTATATATATAGCATGCAATATCAACACGAACTATTATCAAAGAGTTATGCACTATTTTTCTTATATTTTTATCATGCAATACTATCATGAAATACTTACCATGCAAACATTCAATGCATATAAAATATTTAAACAAACCTGGCGGGGGATGAGACGATCTGGCCATATTGGTCGTCCTATCCTGATAGCCAGATCTAATAACTAGTCGACGACGAGAAGGCCCCGGTGCTTGGGGACACGCCCCCGCGTAGTGCCCTCTCTGACCATAGACTGTACATATCGCGAGAAAGGGAGTGGGTTGAGCACTAGTCAGATAAGGACAGGTTGTTGAGTAGTGTCCACGTCGATCACAAATGTAACATAGGGGCAGTGCCTCCAGTGGGCGCACTGTCTTCCATGCTGTCTCCCGTGTGCTTAGTCCTTCTTGTTGTGATGCACTCCTCACATTAGGACACGCCGATGAGCGATGTCCCCGATGGTCACAACGATCGCATAATGGTAAAGTCTCTGGACGAGATACGGTCTTGCGAGCCATCGCTCGCGTACGCAATTCTCCTCGAACAACGAGTACTCCTCGATAGTATAACTGTCTAGGTGCCGGTGAAGTACATGGGTAGACCTGGTAGGATGAGGAAGCTATCATAGACGGGTTAACAACTTGGACTCGCTCTAAACCCCTAGAGACTCGAGATTCCTCAGATCGAGGAGAGTGGGAAAACCAGTCACCATCAGAGATGACATCGTCCATATCAGAAGTATTGCCTACCGATTCTGTGGATAGTATGCGGAAATCATCTGAATCATCTAAGATGGGGATGCTATCAGAAATCGTGCGTCCACTCCTCCGAGGTGCAAGTGCGGTATGCCCGCCACGCGCCGCTCCTGAAGCTCCGCCACGTCCCCGTCGGACTATAGCCATCTACAACATGAACAAAGGTAAATCCTAATTCCCATCTTAGAATAAAAGTAAAGGAGACAACCGGTTTCCTAATTTCCCCATTTTTGCGACCCCTTTGACTCGATAAATCGTTGTAACACCCCCGATACGGTCTAGGTAAAAAGTCAACTTAATTAACCGGACAACAATCAAACAAGAACATGTACGACCAATTAAGCTAACCCTTTACTAAACCGGAGATGCTACTGATGCACACCCGAACCCTCGGATCAAGAACTCCGAAACGCATTCAGGAATTCTCGACCCAAAATCCGAACGTACATCCCTAGCGGAGTTAGCCTTCGGCCGACCGTCCTAAACTAATTCGTTCGTTGGTTTGTCCCGGACCAGAATTCCGTTTCAGGTGAAACTTAGGTTTTAGTTATTAAACATTTTATACATTACATAAGTTAAACGTTAAACATCATACAAACCATATACACATTGAGCCTAGTGCTCCAAAACCCGTTCGTTATATCTTACAAACATAAGTTTTTAGCAAAAAGGGGAAGAAAACTACACCGGTTAGTAGTCTCCTTCACGCCCGTAAGGTAACCCTCTACTGGTTTCCTGCAAAACGAAGAGTCTAATGAGCAACTATTTTGCTCAGTAAGAAATGGGTCTAAGCTATCCTATCGAAACCAGACGTGCAATAATAGAAATCAAGCAACCTTTATGTACAATCAATCAAACATAATGCATTGCAATCACACAAACACACAACATATACTATGCAATGCAACACACATCCACCCTATATTGGAGGTTGATCTCGGTGGATCGTCGAGGCTTGCCCCATGCCATTGGTAATTCTACATCTCAATCCAAATCCCTTCTTGCGCCTCTTGACTCTAGACACAAAGTCTGAAAAGCCAATAGCCCGGAAACTTGACGCATCGTCATGCGGCCTTGCCCGCACCGGTCGAGGGTCTCTAACCCTATCACCGTGCTCAACATAACTTGCCGTAACTAATTTTGGTACGGCCCCGAAAACTTATGGCCTCTAGATGGATACCAATGACTCTTCCGACACTTCTCCCGAGTGACGGACTCACACTACGGGTTCCTCACCAAGCGAACCCGTTCGTAAACAAATCCGGATTCACTAAGTGAACTCGGGACAAACAAGTTGTAATGTCCGAACCGAGGTCCGAACGATACAACGCAAGGCATGCATATAACACTAATCGTAAACTATATCTATGCATCACACAACCCATGCAATCACATAATAACATGCATTCAATCAACATGCATCACACAAATCATGCAACTCTTGTTTTTGCAGGCGCTAGTCGCACAATCAACATACAAACCTATATCCGAGACTCACCTTGAACCTCTGGCTCGGTCTAAGACTAAAGAAAACAGCAGCCGAACGCCGCCGATCCTAATGTTCGCGGAAAACCTATATTCGGAACAAACGGATACACAAAGTTAGCATTCGGGTATTACTATTCAGCAGGTACGGCTCGGAGAAAGTTACTCGGAAATCAACGTTCGGGTGATCCGAGTACTTACCAAGCGTTTAGATCTTTGTCGGGGATTCCACAGACTGATTTTGCCTATGATCTCCACGCTACTAACCTAAATACACTTAAACTGATCACTAAAATCATATTCAGTCCGTAACTAAAGGTTAACCGAATATCCCAACAAAGAGAAACCTTACCGGACCCTTTACTGTAACCGAACAGCTTCCGAACGCGACTTAGCAATTACCCGAACACATTTTCCTTAAGTTTCCGAGTCGGTACCGAGCTTTCCTGAGTATCCGAACAATGAACACGGTCGGGTGCACGAGAGGAAACATGTTCAGTGTTATCGGATACATGTTTGGTAACAAAAGTGCGCGGGTAAACACGATTCGGGATGACTAGCTTACCAGAAAAGAGAACCCTATCGTGGTGCACGATGTCCCTTGGTACGATCACGCTCGGACACGAGAAAGTTTCTCCGGAAACTATCTTGGCACGAGAGATTCTTCTTCGGAACGTTCGGGCGCACGAGAAAACACTACCGGTATGTTCGGATGCACGAGAAATCTTCTTCCAGTAAGTTCGGATACACGAGAAATCTTCTTCCAGTAAGCTCGGATACACGAGTTTCTCCCCAAAAGATCATTTGGATGAGAGCAAATGGCCTTATATAGGCTCGACCATCCCATGGGTTAGTCACCCCAAGGGACACCAAGGTTGTCTCTTTGGGTGACACGTGTCACTTATGTGGCAAGCTCACAAGCTTTTTAAACACATAGGTTTTTGCGTCCAATCAACAGCCTGATCGCGTATTCTCCTAATCAAAACGTACCCGATCGAATCCGATCGTACCGGGACATCCGTTACGCGGATTCGAACGTGCCGAAAATACGTCAGCATTCGGGAATCATGATTCTTCAAGAAAAATTCAATTTTTTTCTCGGGGAATATTTTTATCATTTATTCCCAAGGCCATTTTTCCTCTAATGGTCTAAGAATAAGTTCCCGACTAATTTTTCCGATCATCAAAGGCGTTTTAGGCTGAACCGTCGGTATTTCCAATCCACTAAATCTCTTAAGGAATCCATTCGTGCTACTAATTTCTTCCGATTCCAACTTAAAAGTTTTAGCTTCTTCCAAGTGGCTTACTCAGCTTTCCACTTCTCATCATCCGGTCACTTGGTCAAAATTCTATCCGATCGCGAGGGTTATTACACCGCCTATCTAACCCTAGCTATGGTGGGTCATAATCAAACGAATTCAGATATCATTATCAAATTGCAGCCCAAGAACACGCCAACAAGCGTGACCCATTAATGCTAACGACCATTCGCCTATGACGAAGCTCTAGCATCCAAGGCCAACAATGCTGGCGACGACCATCGTCTCGATCGTGATTATTTAGCCTACGAGGCATATCCTACACAAAGGTAGAGTCCAAAATCTCGTAAGAAAGAATCTACTCTTCAAATTCTACACATAGAAAATGAAAAGTGGGAGACAACTGCTGGGGGCAATTTTATTCTCCTAGGGCCTAGCCTTAGCTAGACTAGAGGCTCATAGATGACCGCCTTGGTTGAATACGTTTACTAAGGCTTTAGCCATGGATGCGTAACCATGCTAAGGCCATGAGCCAAGGTTGAGCGAATATTCTTCTTATATGATTTGAATCTTAGAGATAATGATAATTTCCCTATAGATTTATGGAAATATTCCTTATTGTATAAATAGACTCGAAACTAAAAGTTATCCATAAAAGATATGAAAATACTCGTATTCGAATACTATAAATACATGAGGAAGAACCCTAATTCAAGGATTCGAAATTTATTACTCAACACTCATATATTGTAATCGATTATCTTATTTAATAAAAGGGATCGTTTTACATCTTTGTTCTTGTTCTCTCTCCCTTAACGAATCACTCAAAAAACCCCTAAACATTCTTCAATCCACCTTAAATCTCTTTACTAAATCATTTCTACTTTATTCTCAATCATTGTTCTCTAAAATCTATCATACTTCTTTACTAATTACTTGTTCCATATTTTCTTATTTCATCACAATTTCAATAGTACACGATTTCTATCTATTATATTAAAACAGAGTCCTACTTTTTATCTACTTAAAAAAATTGTCATTGGACATATTCACAAGTCATTAGAATAATTATGACATTCATTATTATTTATTTAACAATACAATATAAATATTGATAATCCCATGTTATATCTTCTCATCTTATGTACAATTAAATTATATAGAATTATGTTATTATTTTTAATTAGTTTATATATTATACATGTATCAATATTTATATAGTTAAAATGTTAGCATACATGTATTGATAAATATATAATAATATTCAATACAAAACGATAGATTCAATCATATAATATTGATTTTATAATAAATCGGTTTTGATATATTTATACTATAGTATATATGAAAATTATATTATTTTAATATAAATGCAAACGTGTAACTTAGAGCCGTTTGGGATCTCGTTCAGGTTCGGATCGGGTTCGGATCTCGAACTCCAGTCCTATAGAATTCATTATGATTTTTGAAAAGTTCAGATTGGATTTTTTCGGACGGGTCAGATTTTATAAAATTATTAAAACTCGGATAGATCTGATGCTTTTTTCGAAATCGAGCATTTTCGGGTTTTTCGGATACGGATTTGAATTTTTTTAGGTTTTCCCAATTTTTTCAGATATTTCGGGTTTGTTAGATTTGGGTTCGGTTCAGGTTTTTCTGAATTTTCGGGTTTTTTGAATTCGAGTTCGGGATTTTCGGATTAAACAAGGCAAGTATATGGATATAAGGGTATAAAAGTAAGGATGTCTATATATGTATGCAAAAATTAAGGGCACCCATATACTATTTCGAATTTCCAATTCGACTCGGGTAAAACCCGAAACCATAAATACTTGAGTATGAAACCCGTTTGGAGTTTTTCACATGTTTTTCCGAGTTCAGTCTTGGAGTAAAAATTTGATTTTTGAGAAAATAAGATTTAAAGAGCTAATCTCATTCATATCAACATTTTATCAAATACCATATTCTCCAACAATAAAATAATATCCACAAAATATTATTCACATAAAAATAATGTTTTATGATAAAACTTAAACAATATAAAAGAAACACAATTATGTTTGTTAAATATTTAGTATTTTTAATTGATTAATCTAATTTTATCACATATGAAAATGTGACAAATTAAAAATTTGAAAATAATAACTATATGTAAAAACAGTATACAAAATAATATATTCTATTAAAATAGAGTCACAATATTTTTACTGTTGAGAAGTCGTAATAGTACTACTTAATTAAGTATATATGACATATTTTGATTATTATATTAATCAATTATATATAATATTTCTCGGAAATTTTAGTAATTAATAAAAATATTAATAATAAAAAAATTTTAACTATAATTTTGAATTTTTTTTTAATTATAAAAATATCTTGAGAAAAATCTAACAAAATAATTCTAAAAATCTTAAATATTTTTATCAAATAATGCATTACTTAATTTCGTAATTAGTAATATAATATTATTATAAATAATGTTAATTTAAATTTTATTATAAAAACTAAAAATTCTAAGCTAAAATAAATTTCATAATTATAGTCTATATTATTCTGAACTGTACAATCGCAGAATAGATTGCCATTTCTTCCAGACGGACAGCGCGAAGCTCATTAGTATCATTCAACATCCGGAAGATTGGCCAGCCATCCATACACATGTTCAAGATTACCAGCATCTTCGTGGTTTTTTCACTGATTTCTCCTTGACGCATGTTCCGCGGACAGCAAACACACAAACAGATGATCTGGCACGAAGATCCCGCTCTTTTTTAAATGATTTTCTTTTTGTAGACACAATCCCTCCGACTTGGCTTCCCAATTCGGGGGTTTAGTTAATTTTTAATGTGTGGTTGACAAAAAAAAGAAGTATTATATGAATTAAAATACATTTATAAAATAAAAAGTACTAGCACGAACCTGCGGGTTAAAATCTAGTTACACTTATTTTTCAGTGTTTATTCTTTTTCAATATCTTAGGTTTTTGTTCTTTTATTTTGTTTACATTTTTTCATATGTATTTTTATCGTCTTCCTTGTTTTTTCTTTCCATATTTGTTTCCTTTTCTTTTCTTTGCCTTTTTTGATAATTTTTCTCATATCGTTATTCAAAAAAAAACTTATGCCTTACGATTTTGTAATTTTAATTTTTTGGCCGATTTTAAAATGAATTTTAGTGTAATTTCTAAGCTTCTAAACTCTCTTGTTGATTATTTTTTTTTGCTGTCGTCACTGACGGTTATTCTTTTCCTTCGAAAATTAAATTTTTTGAACAAAATCAATTTTCATATAACTATAATATTGTCTTATTTTTCATAATTTAATTATATTTACAAAGTAATGTTTTGTAAAATTATCATGTGAATCTATTTAAGTGTATGAAGATGAAAAGTCAACAAAATTGTTGTAAAAAATATCCAAACATCAATTAAATATAACAAATTTAATTTCACTATTTTTTAAAATGAAATATAATTAATACAAAAAGTGATGAAATGTCGTCTTATGGAGAGCTCGCTCATCTTTTATAGTATATATATATAATCGTAATTACTATGATAAATTACCTAAAATAGCATTAACTTAATTTTCCATGTATTTGTATATGATAGTAATATGCGTAATATCACTTGATAATTGATTCTCAAACAATAGAATTGATTTTCAAACCCACTTGCAAATTTGACTTGTAGTGTGGCCTATATTTGGTTATGTGAAAAGTTTTTGCCAAAATACTACAATAATCACCATGTAATCATCTCAAAGCATACAAGAGACAAATTTCATTTTCTAATTTGAGAGGTAGATAAGCTTAGATGATGAGCACCATAGTCTGGTGTAAGCCTCACGCAAAACTCAATCCCCGGTTCCATCAGGCCTGCAAAAAAAAGCATATCATTGTGTGTGTCAAACTTGCAAGTTGTCACAACAAAGGCTCAAAAGAAAACTCTCTTTCGCCTTACCTGATATTGCAATGGCACAGAGAGCACTCCCTTACAGAACAAAAGAACTTCTCATATTTCAAAACTCCTGCTCTTGCTTAACCATAAGGGAACAAGCCTTCCTCTACGGGTCCAATTTAACTTCAATCTTAGGATATTTTTCAAGAAGAGAGCTTAGCTCAGTAACATAGCTTCCCAAGTCAGTTGTGGCACTAACACTAGAGCTAGGCCCTTCTTCTCCTCTCTTTTCTTCCCCTTGGTTTGATGTCAAAGCTTTGTAAAACAGTTTCGTTGCGGCTTCTGTCGACAGCGCATAAACAGAATTGTGCAACTCCTGAAACTTGTCTCTTGTTTCTTGTTCCTCGCTCAACTTTTCTCTAAGCTCGTCCGGGAGGAAAGCCAGCGCGCTTTAAAACAAAAAGAGAGTTTCAGATAACAACTACTCTTCATGTTTGTACAAGTGCACGTCGGATAATTTAGTAATTACCTGGAAACACCTCTAACAATACCAAACTTGTAACCAGAAAGAACTGATTCCTTATAGCCAATGTTGTAACCTTCTTGCGCAGCAGCTTCTTTCCCAGCAATGATCCCATCACGGTATCCAGCCTATGATATCGAGAAAAGCCAGATAACTTAGACAAGTTGTTCAAAACTGAAAAAACCATCTTCACAGAGACAATATGAAAAGAACACCGTGTGAAATTGCTTGCGCCTCAACTCTGACTCCCTGTTCATCGCAAGAGATTCACTTGGTTCTTCATCTGAATCTCCGTAAAAGGATCCATCTAAATTCTCAGGATCATTATCATCATTTCCTAATACCAAAAATATGATTGTGATAAGGAAGAAATGAAAAGCAAAAGCTTAGCTACTTCTAACAACAGAGTACAGCAACAGAACAAGAATTCGAATATCTCAGTAAACCATGAGAACATTTTTGTTTAAAAGCTTAAGCGAAATCTAAAGTACATCCATTGCATAAACCTATAAAGGTAAGATTTTTTCTCATCAGGTCTCTAAAGATGCAAACTTTCTCCGTAAAGTACACAATAACAGAACAAGAATTCGAATATCTTAAAGTAAACTATGAGAACATTTTTGTTTAATAGCTTAAACAAATCCTAAAGTAATTCCATTGAATAACGTAAGACTAAATCACCAGGTTTTGAAAGATGAAAACTTTCTCCGTAAAGCTCATTGGCGAAATTAATCTTCCCATCTGAGAAAGAAAATTGTCGTGATCATTATTATCATTGGGTCAGGAATATCAGCGAACACCTGGTAGGCGACTTATGAAACTTTAAATCAATAAAAAAATATTATATTCGTATAGAACATAAACCTTCAGGTGGCTCCATCACTTTCAGGTGAGAAGAAGAAGAAGATCGTCGTTAATGGCCACTAAGGTTCAGGATTAGGAGTTCCCGATCTCTCTCTCAGTGGGTTTTTTCTTTTTCGTCGCCGAGAAACGAAGACGACGATGATCATAATAATCTCAAGCCGTCTTTTAAAATGGGCCTTTAATGTAAAAGCCCAAAGCCCAAATAGTAATGTTAACACAAGTCACGAGAATTAGTTGCGTGTTTTCATCTCAGCCGTACACGTCTCCGCGAATCACGTGCGAGAAACATTTAGTCCACTAAAAAGACGCCACGTGGAAAATAGTGTTAAAAGAAGACGTCTCTTTTAAGTAGGCTGGTCCCAAAGTATCTATGTGGACTGTGTTATGTCAACCACAGAGCCGTCGTAGTTAAAGCTAGACTTGATTATTAAATTACTAAATTACCCTCGCCGTCTCTTCAAATTTCCCATTCGCTACCACTCACTCACTAGCTGCAGCAATCAACAACAAAACCAGCTTCCTTCGCCGCTAATCTCAAATCTCTCCAGAGAAAATGGCTGGAGGGCGAGGTAATCAACCTGATGACGACGAAGGGATCTCGCTCCTCGAGCTTCAACTCGGTAATGGTAGTGATCGCTCCTGGCAGTTAAACTTCGACGATTATCAGGTTTCCCCTGAGCGTAAAGAGAAGAAATCTCCCAGTAAACTCCATAATTGTCTTGGTTGTTCTGGTAAAAATTTCCTCTTCTCTCGACATTTCTATTTTCGTTTCCATCTTCTTTAGCCGCTTTTGGGATTGATAAGTGAATTCGGCGTCTTGTGTTTCTATTTTTAGCGTATTGTGGTTATGAAGCTGAGAGTTAATGCAATCTTTGACTTTGTGAAAACGAAGCTTTTGCTGAATCTAGCTCAAATGTTTATGACTTTGATTTTTTTGTCATGAATGTTAGTAATCTTGACTTTTGAGTGTGGAAGTTGTTAAACATCAAGTTTGATTGAAGCCGTAGTAAACACAATATTGCAAGAATTGTTGATATATCCTAAAGGCTTAGCATCAAAGGGGTTTCTTTGTTTTGATTCTATTGACTATTGTGAATTTATGATCATACAATTGTGAGAAGCAGAAGTAGCTCAACCAGGTTTGAGCTTTCCTGGCTTTGTTCACAGTATGATGAAAAAAGGTTAAAATATGTTCTCTTGGTGATTGCAGGTCCAGAAGACGATGTGGCAGACTATTACCAGCAGCAGGTAGAGATGCTTGAAGGCTTTACTGAAATGGATGAACTTGCGGAGCGCGGCTTTGTCCCTGGCATGTCAAAGGTTAAGCTTATATGAGGCATCTTTTCTCTTCTTCTACATGTAATTTTGAAATCTGTGGTCCATTTTTTTTTTTTTGTTAATTGACACTTGTATCTCTGTGTGTTCTGCACATAGGAAGAGCAGGAAAAATTGGCTAAAAGTGAGACATTGGCGATTAGAATATCAAACATTGCAAACATGGTTCTTTTTGCTGCTAAAGTCTATGCCTCTATTAGAAGCGGCTCTTTAGCAATCATTGCGTCCACATTGGACTCTCTTCTTGATCTTCTCTCCGGTTTCATCCTGTGGTTTACCGCCTTCTCAATGCAGACACCAAACCCTTATCAGTATCCAATCGGGAAGAAAAGAATGCAACCACTGGTTTGTATCCTTTCAAAGACACCTATATGTTTCTATTATATCGGTGATGTTATGGAACCAGCCTAAGAAAGCTTGTTTTGTTGATTTTTCTTGAAACTCCTAACAACTGCAACAAGTCTACGAAGAAATTTTCTCTTTCTCAATATGTGATTCTTGGATCAAATTCTCTCAGGGAATCCTAGTGTTTGCATCAGTGATGGCGACACTTGGATTGCAGATCATCTTGGAATCTCTTCGCACGATGGTATCCAATGTATGTATACCTTGTCTGAGACTTGATCACCTAGCTTTGTTGTAGAGCTTCTAAAGTTAACGCATTATCATACAGCACAAGGATTTCAGTCTAACGACAGAGCAAGAGCGTTGGGTGGTTGGGATCATGCTCTCTGTTACATTGGTCAAACTGCTTCTGGTTCTTTACTGCAGATCCTTCAGTAACGAGATTGTTAAAGCTTATGCACAAGATCACTTCTTCGACGTCATCACAAACATCATTGGACTCATTGCAGTAATCCTCGCCAATTACATCGATAATTGGATGGATCCAGTTGGAGCTATCATTGTAAGTTTCCAAGTCTCTAGAAAGTCTTTTGGATTTCTCTCTCTCCTCCCTGAAATTTTCTCTTAATTCATGCGTAGCTTGCATTGTACACGATTCGAACGTGGTCAATGACGGTATTGGAGAACGTGAACTCTCTAGTTGGGAAATCAGCAACACCAGAGTATCTGCAGAAACTAACGTACCTGTGTTGGAACCATCACAAGGCCATTAGACACATTGATACAGTGAGGGCATACACATTTGGGTCTCATTACTTTGTGGAGGTTGATATAGTTCTTCCCGCCGATATGCCTCTGCAAGTAGCTCACGACATAGGAGAATCGCTGCAAGAGAAGCTAGAGCTGCTTCAAGAGATCGAAAGGGCTTTTGTGCATCTTGATTATGAGTACACTCACAAACCCGAGCACGCTAGATCCCACTGTTAAGCTTACAAGTTAATGTTCACCAATCCATATTGTTTAGTAGACAAAGAATATGAAGATAAAGGTGTAACCTTTGTAACTTAGTATTTTGTTGTGCCCATATCAAAAAGAACTGTTTACTTTGGACCGAACCAAAGTAAACTCATCTCTGTGTACTTTGTGGGAATTGGCTTTTGTTCTCATTGGGTCTTTATCCCTTTTTCGTTCATAGAGTTTGGATGCAGCATAGTTTTGAAACAGAGAGCTTCCAAATTGACATCTAGTGATAGCAGAAAGGGAGAGAGATAAACCAAAGGAACTTATTTTCTTTCTTTTAAGTTCTCAGTGATTACACTTAGTCACCTCCTTTGTTCAAGAAGCATGAAAGAAGCAGCACATTCAGTGAACAGTCCAAGAAGAGTTTTAAGCTTCTCAAAGAGAAAGAAGCAAAAGCCTGGTTTTCAGCATTCAGAAAACAGCATAAGGTTGCCTCGGTTTAGAGCATTCACAAGCACAAGGACCTAAACCATCTGGTTTTGTTGCAATGGTGATGTTCTTGATATGGGCATATGTATCAGATAAACCTTTGGAGTCTATAGAGATCCATTACTATCCAAGTAGGTATTGGGTATTGGCTATGCCGACTTACTTGAATGTGACTTTGGTGTTGGCTTTGGTGTTTTACGTTTGTCTCAACTTTCTCGCCACTCCTCCCTCGACCTCTTTCAATACCTTGTTTGGTGAGTGGCAACACCCCTCTCTTGAGACTTGCATACTTCTTCTTACTATGTGCTGATATTCTTATTTTTTGGTTTTGCTGTGTGGCAGATGAGTATGGTAGAGAACCTGGGGAGTTTGATTTTTTTGATAGAGAAAGGAGAGGAGAGGCCTATAGATCCAATCTCTGACATTGACATTACAAGAATCAATCATCTTGTGCTCAAGTCAAAAGTGATGCTATGTTGTGCATCTAATGATCTTTTCTTCAAACTTTTACTTAGTTAAAACCATCTTATGCAATAGTGGCTTTCTTGTAAATGGGTAATATAAGTGTGATGTTCATCAAACCAGAAATGAAACACAGGAGAAGACTAGCTTCAGTGATGATGCTATAATGGCTGCCAACCAAACTCTGGCTCTCTCCAAGCTATTTTCCTATTCTTCATAGATTCCACACCATCTTTAGTCCCTTAACCGATTCTTGCTTGTTCAATCTTTGGATTTGGAATCGGTTATCTCACTCAAGCCGGAAATATCCCCATTACTTAATCACACAATTTGATAAAGTTTCATCATAATTTTTTGGTGTTGGTATTAGGGCTGGGCACCCGAGACCCGAAATCCGACCCGAATCCGACCCGAAATACCCGAACCGAACCTGAACCCGAATTAAAAAAAGTACCCGAACGGGTATTAGGTCTCGAGAAGTTCGGGTATCGGGTATACCTGAACCCGAATCGAACCCGATCGGGTGCCCGAAAAAACCCGAACCCAAACTTACCCGAGCCCGTACCCGAACCCAAAATCCAATCAAGTACCCAAATGCATCCAAATACCCAAAAAATATTCAAAATAAGTACCCAAATTTATCCAAAAATCTTAAAATACCCGAAAAATCCGAAAACCCGTTAAAAAACCCGGAATACTCAAAGAGAAAAACCGAAAATATCCAAAAAAACCCTGAAATACCCGAAAAACCCGAAATATTCAAAAAAACTCGAAATACCCGAACCCGAATACCCTAACCCGAACTACCCGAACCCGAACCTAAATACCCGAACCCAAACAATAAAATTACCCGAACGGGTATTGTAGGGCTGGAGTTCGGGACCCGAACCTGAACCGAACCCGATCCGATACCCGAACGTCCAGTCCTAGTCGGTATGTAGAAGATAAATAAAGTTTCATAAGCATATGATAATTTTGTGAACAAAGAATATATTTTATTTGACCAAGAAGTCAACTTATTCGGTTATCGTTAAACCGGGAAACCACTAACCCTAATTTTCGGTTACGAGAGTTTCTCTTTCTCCCTCTCTCTCTAGTTAGTGTTTTGTTTGTGAGCAGTAAGTAAACATGAGAAGCTAACTCTTAGTTTTCTTTCTTTCTATCTCTTCTCTGAGACATAATGAGACCCAACACTCCTCTGTAATGTAAGTTTTGGGCAATGCATGATTTTCGATTCACATGATTTTGAATCTAATGACCAAATCGGTGGCATTATATAGAGCTCTCTCTCAGACAAAAAGGGTTTTGTTTAGAACTCAAAAATGTAGGAACTTTAGGTTGTTTCTGATGAATTTTGCTGGGGATTTCGTTTTAATTGCCATCCATTTGTCCTGGGTTCTTTGGGTTTTTGATCTTTCATGCATAAAAATTGGTACTTTATTGATTTGAGCATACACCCATAAGAACACAGAACCAAATTTGTGTTCGATTTACAGTTTAGTTGCTTAATTATTGACGAATTGATTCTCAATAGATACTCAAATTTGACTTATGGTTTAATGGCTTTGCTTGTAAAGTGACTGGTTTTGTTCTAATCTCTTACAGCTTGAATTCACCATCTTCTTCTTCAACACTTGATTGATCATTCAAGTGGGCTTTCATGGGAAGCATAGACCTTAGGGCTGCTACAAATGAAAACTCGATTCCGGATCTCAGCAGTCAAGTTCACCAGCTTCCTTGCTGCATTAGATTTGATGGTCCTTCTGAAGTTTCCCACTATTTCAAGCCTAAATCCATTGGTAAGATTAAAAATTATAGTATAATGTGTTGTTATATAGTGAGATTTAACTTGGGAAGTTGAATACTCGTTGTAGAGGTTGAGATTGATGGAGTAAGAATGGAAGAAGCTCATTTCAGAGGAAGGAAGTTGCAAGGAGCAACTATCACACTACCTAGTGGCTATTCTGGTACCTCTTTTTCTTACTGATAAAAAGGCGAAAACTTTTGGATTTCTTGTGGATATAATCTTAGGGAATTAAATTCTTGTTGATGATGGAGATACTAGTTAGAGAGTTTTTTTAGCCAAATTATCTAAGATGTGTTGATGAGAATCTGCTATTATCGATATTTCTATGATGTATTTTATATAAGATTATCCTTGATGTTGAAGAAAACTATGTATTGGCTCATTGCTAGTTCGTGTTATAATACCTTAGGCTTTGTACTTGGACAAGCAAGTAATCGAAATGTTAATGGAAAGAGAAAAGCTTGTAGTACCGCAGCAGAAGAGAACCAGTGTTGGGAAGTGAGGGCGAAATTCGATAAAATGACATACTGGAATCACGATAATCTTCCTTCGAGAGATGATACTTTCATGCGTTCTTTTCATTGGTTTAGCATTGCAGACACGGTGAGTGTATAGTTTTCCAGCTGATCAGTTTCTTGTTCGTTTGGCTCATAATTGTTTTCGGTTTCTAATTCGCTTGAGAACAATGGTTATTTTGAGTGTAGCTACACAAGCAAGTGAAAGCTGAAGACTTGGTTGCAATCTCACATGGTGAGAAGGTATAAAAATTGTGAAGTGGCATTAATCTTTTGTGGGTTCTTAATCAAATTGATGTTTTGAGACAAGTAAGTAGGTGACTTCAAAAACTTTTCATCGATATGAAAATTCGTATGGCTCGTTGGGCTAAAGTTTCTTCCACTGTCCGAGCCTAGATTATATCGATGTTTAATTTTACGATATGAAAATTCGTATGTTTTGGAGACTCCCGACTCAATATTATGATAAATAGTTATATCTGATGTTTAATTTGCGATTTTAAAATCTTTTAGCTAGAACTATATTTTTGTCTATTTTAGCCTTTTGAGTTATATTATTCAATTTTTAAGATTTTAATTGCTGCCAACACCGTTTTTCCGAAAATCATGTTCCGTTCTTATATTATAATCTTTAGATGGAAAAAAAAAATTGCTGCCAACACAAAAACCAAGGGATCCAGTGGTAGTGAATGATCCAAAATACGAAAAATCATTATAACAAAATATAATGAATGATCCCTAAATTAAATTAAAAATTAAAATGCATATTGTTGTCTTTTTTTTGTCAACTTGTTTCTTTCTTTTTCACAGTGGTGGTCCGTGCGGATGCACGGACAATGCAAATTTTCACTAAATTGATCTTAAAAAATATAAACCGACCTTTTTTTTATTTGTAAATTCTGGTTCGCTAAATTGTGTCGTACAAAATGAAAAAATAGTTTTTTTTAAAAGTACAATTACCGAAAACCAAAAGTAAACCATTTGGGGATAATTCTTATCCTATAAAGATTAACTTTTAGGATTTTTTGCTTCTTCTTCTTTTAGGAAATAATTTATTTCGATTTTATTTCACAGTTTTCTAGATTATTTTTCCGTTTCATTCTACTTTGGTTTTTTGTTTTTAGATTGAATTGCACATAATTTATAGCTCAAATTTGATTTTTTTATCTTTTCATTTCTTAATCACATTTGGTTTTGTGATTTGTGTTTATGTGTATGTTCATATATATAAAAAAACAATCAAATCTACTGTGTAATTATCTACATAAACAAATATATGGACTTTTACTCTATAGTTATATTTACCCGCAAGCATCAATAATTTAATATTGAAACACCATTTTTCTTGACATAACAAAAAAACCCAATAATATTAAAACGATAGTATGAGCTTAACTTGAGACTAATCAAGAGGAAATCTATATCCAACCAAACCAACCAAAACCAATTTACTGCTGACAACATAACTAAATAACAAACTGAATCCTCTAATTAAAAAAAAAAATAATAACAAACTAAATCTTTTTTTCTCATATGATCGAGATCGGTGTTCTCTCGTGAAGGGAATTTAGCTTTTGTATGAAGTCAAGATGTATTTTGTATGAACAATTACGATTAAATTGTAGATTTAGAGAGTGAATGTTATACCAATCAAATAATCAAAAATCTTGTATAAAGTAATGGAGCAAACGATTAATACACCAAACTAATATGATTTTTTATTATTTTTAGAATTTTGAGTAGGGTTAGTTTAATCTTTTATGGTAGGTGAACTATTTTTTAAAACCAAAAAATAAAAGATAGCCAATAAGAGAATGCCATATAGACAAAAACATATTTTTCAGAATTATAAAATAAAAATTGTCGAGCTCCAGAATTGCGCCACGACACCCGCAAATTCTGTGGGCGCGACACGTAAGCGAGCGACTTCCTATATAATATATACTAGGTGGTGGCACGGGCATGGCGATTTTTGAAAAATTAATCCTAAAACACACATTTTGATACCTTATCGTAATATGTATTCTGAAAAAATAGTTACATCCTTTTAAAACAAAGAAATCCAAAACCAAAAACACACTATCTGACGCAAGTAGATCATTCACGGTCCATTACGAATCTCCTAATGCACCAAACCACCTTACATAAAAATTTACAAACCATTGCAAATTTAGTATTGTCATTTTAATACCATCTCCTACGTCCTCTTCTTAGTTTAATTTTCTTTGGGTTTATTATTGACTCAACCTTGCTATAATTTTAAGTGTTTTGTCTTTAAAAACACTTAAAATTTTCTTAAAATTTTCTTTGAGTTTAAATTACAATTTTAATTTTTAAATGTTATGATTTTAAGTGATTTTTTAAATATTTTATGATAATTTATTTCCTCTCAACTATAATATTATTTGAAAATCATAATATTTTAAAAAATAAAAAAGTAAATTTGTTCAAAAACTATAATAATTAATAAAATAAATTAAATTTCATGTTTAAGAATTGTACCGGTTCAATGTTTCGTTAGTTTTCAGTTTGTTACTGGTTTAATCAGGTATATGGTAAGAGTATTTATTCTTTACACAATTATTTATTCGTTACAAAAATTGAACCAATTTGAGGAGATGCTTATATAGAGACGATATATAACTATGTGTTCCCGAATTACTTATCAAAACATGCCATGAGAATTACGTGTGTGCAAGGAATAGGAAAAAAAATTATATGCCATGAGAATTACTCATCAAATCATTGTTTGATGGTAGCTTATCGAAACTCCAATGGGAAAAAAAGAGAAACCACAAGAATAGGAATTTTAAGGCGATTGTTATAAGATAAATACAATGTGCTTTTTTAATTTTTATAAATACATCATAATCTTCGGTAGGGTTAATATAGTCGTTTACAAATACGAGTCCTTTTTTTAAGCGAAAAATCATAAAGAGCCATTAAGAACATGACACATAAGCGAAAATCCATTTTTTTAAAAAAGAATACAAAACCGACGAGCTCTAAAATTACGCCACGTCATCCACAAATTCTGTAAGCGCGACACGTAAGCGAGCGACTTCTCATATAATATAGATATAGATTAATATAAAAATCTTATATATCGAAAGGATCTTGTGATAATTATCCTCGAAAATGTTTCTTGTATAACTTCGTCTTCGTCTCCGTCGAATAAGATTTGTGTTACTAGTGCCTCGATTATCTTGCGAAGTTTGCCTTTTATCTTGGTGCCAGAAGATGACGTTGCTGATCCGGTAGGACTTATTGGTGTTGACTTTTTGGATGTCTGAATTGGCGATAAGGTGTGAGAGGTGGTTGCAACGAATTGTTGTATTTTTGATGAGTTTGTATCCATTTCTCCATATTGGTAAGGGAGCATCGATCCATATTATATTTGTCCCACCATTTGACTCTGAATTCATGGACTATAGAGTAGGGCATGTTTGGTAGAAACGGTATAAGGTTGAAATGCAAAGAGAGAATCTATGGTATTCTCATGTTTAAATGGAAGGCTATTTTTGGTAAGGGACCTATGCGCTGGTGTGATGCAACAACATCATCGAGCACAACAACAACATAATGGTTTTATCATCTTTTGGTTAAGTGTTGATTTCTTGTTCGACAAATTAGTCTTTTTGGCTTTGGTTTCATTAATTTAGATAAAGATAATGACTACTATAGTTTCCTAGCTTATCTAGGATTTGGTTTTACTTATTTAGTTAGGAAAAGGAATTCGATTGACCCTATATAAGGGATCGATTACTACTTGTAATTTCATTGGATTTTGAATATTAATAAGAGCTTTCTCTTAACTTTGTTTCCTAGATTTGATTAAATTCATCTGTAACAAAAAGTCAATCTTGTTTGATTCTTCGAATCATTCAATTGAGTGAGTAGACATCAAAGAACTTCAAACTTCTTTGGCTGATCTGCAAATTCACAATCTATATGCTACGTCATATTAGTATCAGAGCTACATCAAGGAATTTTTTTTCCTTTTCTCGATTCAAGATACCGCGCCTTCCTCGCCAAGCTCCCACACAAACGGAGCAAGTCCTCACCACAATCCAAATACAACTCCAGAATCTTACCACAACAATCGAAAACATGAATCTCCAAACCGGTGTTCGTGGTGGCCAAGCTCGTCAACATCATGTTGATGACTCCGATGATGAGCAAAACCCGTTCGCGGGAGAGCGTCAAATCCAACATAATCAACACCAAACAGTTGATTCCGATGACGAAGAAGATGATCATACTCGTTGGGAACATAGTTTCAAGTATGATATTGCGGAGTTTCGTGGATCCATCGTTCCCGAAGAACTCTTGGATTGGTTTGTCACTGTCGACGAAATCCTGGAATTTAAAAGAGTACCTCTCGATCATTGTGTTCTGCTAATCACTATGCGCTTTCGTGATAGAGTTGCGGCATGGTGGTCGCAAGTGAACACGACCCACACTCATCTTGGTAAGCCAAAGACCACGACCTAGAATAAATTGAAGAAGGAGATGCGCAAAAATTTTCTTCCATACAATTATGGGCAGCTCATGTTTCAAAAATTTCAGAATTTAAGACAAGGGAATCGTTCTGTGGATGAATATGCTTCAGAATTCTTTATGGTCCTTAATCACGTCGAAACTCATGATTCTGAACTCCAACTAGTTGCTCGCTTTATCGCCGGTTTGAAGCTGCAAATCCGCCACACTCTTAACCTTTTCCGACCAGTCACAATCTCCGAAGCTCATCAACAAGCTTTAATAATCGAGGCTCAATCCAGAAACTCCTTCTCCTCATGGTCCTGGACACGACAAACACCGCCTCCTAGTTCCTCTGTTTTGGACTCTGCTCCTTTCAAAACAGAGACTGCCGCGAAAACATAAACTGCCATTGTTGCCGCCGACCAGACTAAACCACCTCCAAGAACAAGCTACTTCCAATGTTTTTCCTGCGGCGAACAGGGTCACAGGCAATATGCTTGCCCTTCACGTAATCAGCGTGGACTGTTACTCAATGACTTTGAAGAAGACGAGCTTGCGGAAAAGCAACACGTGATGACCTGGAAGAGTTATCCTCGCAATTCCCTGGCAAATTTGCGAGAAAATTACGGTCACTCGTTTTTTTCTCGCAAAATCATCGCAAATTTGCGACGAAAATGTAAGACATTATTTTCGTCGCATATTTGCGACTAATTTGCGAGGAAACTGTTTTTCCAAGCAATTTCCTCGCAAATTGGTCATAAATTTGTGAAAAATTTAATTTCCTCGAAAATTGGACGTTGATTTACGAAGAAATTGTGAGACATTATTTTTCTTGCATATTTGCGACTAATTTGCGAGGAACCTATTTTTCCAAGCAGATTCCTCGCAAATTGGTCACAAATTTGCGAGGAAACAATTTCCTCGCAATTTTTCCTCGCAAATCTGTTGTTTTTTTGTAGTGAGTCAAAGAAAGTTACTACCTCATTAATGGTTATGTGTATATGGTAATCCACTTACCCGGTTCTTTGAAACGTTCAAAGAATTCAACGATGAAGTAAAGAACAAATTGTTTGTTAGTTGGACAAATTATTTTCTTAGGAAAAAAAAGAGAATTTTTTTTTCTAAAGGACTAGTGCGAGTAAGATTTTACGGTTTCCTAATAGACCTTTTGATGGATCTAAGTATGAAAGTCATATTAGATTCTGAAAGATTTGATCTTGGGTTTAGTGAGAGCTTTGTTTCCGGAATTGATATTTAGGTAAACATAGTATTTTCTATGTTTGAAGTAATAAAATTAGTTTCATGTATTATTTGATTATTAGATAATTGAATAATAGACCCAAAATAATTTATATCGTTCTTATAGGTCATCAAGTACGCGGCTTGGTCATGAAACCCTATAAGTGATAAATGACATAAATTATTGAAGTCCATAGTCAGGTTATTAAGCAGGGACATTAATAACTATGAATGACTAGTATGTGAGGTGATTGATTTTTAAGTTTCATGGAGTCATTGATATGATGTATTAAAGTCAATCACATAGATAGATGTGTTAGAGAACACAATATCGGACAGACTCGTTATGAGAACTCTACAAGATTGTTATATGCATGTCATTAGATTTTCTCATTACAACTATAGAGTATAGTTCTTCGACCTAAGTTCGTCATGTTTTCTTATACGTGGATTAGTTCACTTTGACTTTTTCAAACGTCAGCCGCAAAAGATGATTATAAAGGCATTGATTGGGTGTACTCGGAAGTGTCTAGGGAACATGGATGGAACAAGAGGGGATTTTTCCCTTCTATATAACGGGAAAGATATCTCTAGGTTGATCAAAGATTTGATACTAAGAAATGCATGACCATGCTCAAACGAGGTGAACATCAATCGTTTGTTTAATCAGTATAAATCAGAGTTCGATAAACGTGGTTTGACTATATAAGGATGACAATGTTTCTTGCTTTATGGTCAGACTGAGATATATGGACAAAGGGATTATAGGAATAGATGATTTCAGTACAAGTGGGAGATTGTTGGGAATGTCCTGAAATCATTTGTACTTTACTCTAAAATAAAGTTATAGTGTCGAGGTTTGACACATCTTATAATATTAGGGGTTATGATGTTTTGCTAGGGACCACTCATAATCTATGGAAAGTCCATTACTAATACTATACGATCCTATAGGGTCACACACCTAAGCAAATTGGATCAAAATATTTCTTTTTTGGAGTTCAGTGATTTTATTTATACGATATATATATATATATATATATATATATATATATATATATATAATTATTGCTTGACCCAACTTGTTAATTGGTGAAAAAGTCATTAACCGACTTTCAAATGCATAACTATATATATGCCCTTGGTTATTGGATTTGTGGGAAGACACAAAAAAAGAAACTATCGAACCCTAAATTAGAACGGAGACAAATCGTTTGTGAGATCTGATCTTAACGGTGCTAGCACTCCAATTCGATCCAACTTGTGTGCGTGTGGATACCGATAGAGGCACGACACTTGAAGTGCTCAGAACCTCGATCTAAATCCGGATTCTTTTCCGCTGCATATTTCCAGATATATTCAATACCCATAGATTATAATCAAAATCAATAATTTGCATGGTTCTTGGAAATTAAATTCGTAAATATATTTATAAATTGTTTATAAACCTTTACAAATTTCTACCATTATGACTAATCATGGATTTACGACAATCCCCTTCTTTTGTTTAAGCTTTTTCCGTGTGATAAATACATAAAAACTACCTAGATTAGAGGAAGCAAAACACGAAAAAGAATCAGATAGATGAATGAGCAACAACGCAAGTACCCTAAGAGCATCTCCAAAAGGGAACCTCATTTTGAGGGTGGCAAATCCTCAAAATAAGATTTTGAAGGTCAAATGCTCCAAAAGGAAACCTCAAATTTATCTCTAAAACTGTTTATAATTTGCATTATAGTCCTTAACTAATATAATATTTAGTTATTATCACTAAACTTTCATAAGTAAATAAAAACTTACAAAAATATTACACACAATGTTAACAAAAAGGTTATATAACGTTATATAACAACAAACATTAAATATTTTTGTTTAATTTTATGTAATAATAAAATTTATAAAGATATATTAAAGATGATATTATGATAGAAAATTATATAAAGGTAAAAAATGATAAATAAATAAATACTTCTAGATTTTTAGAAGAGATGCATAATTATAAGGATCAAAAAGAAAAATGAATAGTGTTATGAGGTTTTAAGGACCCTTTTGGAGAACAAAAAACCTCAAATTTGAGGTTTTGAGGGTCCTTTTGGAGATGCTCTAAGGCGTCCAAGTTTCTTTAAGCCCGTTTCTACTTCTAAATGCAGTATTGGTTCTGTTGGATCCAGAATTCACACAGAATATAGGGTATACGATTTATGACAAGTTGTGAGAAAGAGCTATGTTTTTATTGATTTTGAACATAATGTTTACAATGGTTACAAGCTAAGTTTTTCGAGAGAAAATTCGATCCCCTTTTCTAAGCTCCCCATTCTTCTCTTGTACTCCTTTCACCTCGTAACTGCTCCATTATTGCGCATTAATTCTCTACATTAATGCTTGATTCTTCGGTTTTTATTCTCCCATAACTTGAGTCAATCGGGCATCTTCTTCCTCTTGTGATTTGGACCGAGTTCCCCTTAATGGGCCTTAATGACCCATTAGCATTTCGGTTCCTTAACTGAATCTCGGGTCGGTTTACTCCAAACCGGGCACGGTGGGTACCACCTCCACCAATAGCCCCCTCCAGAGCTTGGCTTATGGAAGCTCGGCCTGAGATTCTGGAATTAGGATCTCTTGATTAGCTCTTCTTAAGGCAAGAATATCTTCGAACGGGCTTGATTTGGAGTTAACCGACCCGGGTTTCCTTAATCAAACCGGGAGATTTGAAAATTGATTTGAGGATCTTTGTTTAGCGGTTTTTTAGAAAGATTTGATTTGTTGGTGGGTCCCACGCGCGTTTAATCCGCCGCCCACGTCATCACGCCTATGAGACGTGTCATTGAAAAGGTGGGACCTTCTGACTTCCTTCCTCATCGCGATTCAACTTCCTCCTTGAAGAAAAAGAAAAATGTTTGTTCCGTTTTCTTCATTCTCCTTATTTGCTTGCTTTATTTTGTGATTTTTGCTCCCTCCATTGCGATTCGCCTTCTGCAACCTTCGTTCGCCTGTGCCTCTTCTACTCCAGAGAACTTCCATGGATTCTGTCGCACCCCTCATTCGCAAAAAGCCCTTGAAACGTCCTTCTGCTTCCACATCTGCCTCCTCCTCTGGTCAGGGCTCTCCGACTTCGTCACCGACGGTCAGGGATACGCCGGGGCCCTCCGCCGAAAGGCCCCTCTCCTCTTCTTCCCGGGTTGATCTCCCGGTCTACCGTCCCGATTCTGGGGAGACGGAGGAACTCCCCCCTTTCTCACTTATCGTGAGAGAGGGAGAAGGGGAGTCTGAGATGGCTGGTCCTGCTCGCGCAGCTCCAGCGGTTTTTCCAGTGGTAACGTTAACTGTTGCCCTTGCCGCTGCTTTTTTCAACGCTTTGTCGACCACCAGCACGCCCAAGTCAATTAATTCTTTGAGAGAGAAGTGCAAGATTCGGATTCAGTGTTTATTCAGCTTCCTACCCCTTCTGAGAGGCCCTGGACCCCTCCTGAAGGCTTCTTCTGCGTGTATGAGTCCTACTTCCTCGAGAGCCATCTCTTTTTCCCCCTGCCAGAGCTCTTTATCCTGTACTGCCGGCGTCGGACCGTCGCTTTCTCTCAATTCAAGGCGGGAACTATCAGGACAATTCTGGGTTTGATGGTCATCACCGCAGAGAGAGACGTGGAGCTAGGAGTCCAATTACTGGAGCTCCTTACTAACTTCAAGGCTTCTGCCAAGACGGGACACTACTACGTCTCAGGTCGCCCACAGCTAGTGGCGTTCCCCAAGACCAAGAACGATCTATGGGAGCAGGCGTATGTTTATGTCCTGGCTGACGCCAACTCCCTACCTGAGCAGTTCGTTGGTTCCACCCGCCGAATGTGGAATCTTGACCCTGGTAGCCGACCTATTTCAGGTCGCTGTTTGCTCTGATTTACCTATCTTCATTCTTTCTAACTTGTTTTCCTTATCCTGTAGTTGCTCCTATACGCACGAAGCCTTCTCTCCGGGTTGACCTTCAAGAAGTGATAGCATCTCTGAAGCGAGCTCTAAACAGATCCTGGGAATTCTTCACTCCTGACCGTATTGCCAGAGCTTTTGCCAGGGTCGTCGCAGCCAGGGCGGACAAACCATCACCCCCTTATCCTCCCCGACTTCAGTTATCGTCTCCTGAAATGGTGCGCCCTTCTGTTGTTGTGCCGAGCCTGGAGCAACGGGTTGCGGAGGCTCGCCGCAGGAAGGCTGAGAAAGAGCAAGCTGCTGCTAAAAAAGCTGAGGAGGAGAGAGCAGCTGCTGCAAAAAAGACAGCTGACGAGAAAGCCGCTGCTAGAGAGGCATCTAGCAAAGAAGAAGAAGACCGACTCTGGGCTAAGAGGGAGCAGCTTTTGAAGGAGGGTCGCCTAGACACTCAGGCCCCTGGCCCTTCTGAGAGCGGGGAAAGGACCCCTAGCCCCGGGAAGGCTCCTGCGAGCTCCGTTGCTGTTTCCAGCTTGATGCCTCCTCCTCCGACGAAGGTCCCTGCTGCTGCTCCGCCCTCGAGCCGTCAGACTTCCCTCGCTGTGGTCAGTGAGGCTGCTAATAAGAGGAAGGAAAAAGAGAAGCCTTCCGGGAGCTCGGACAGGGAAGGTTCGCGAGCTCACGACTCATCTTCCAAGAAGCGCTCTTCCTCCCCTCCAACTGATTCCTCTAAGAAGCAGCGTACTGAACAGGGGAGGGCCCCCGACCGGAGCAGGTCGAGTGAGAGAGGTCCTTTCGACCGCCGGAGGTCGGAGGAGAGGAGGTCTTCAGACCCACCTAGGTCGAAACCTAGGAACCCGAAAGACAAAGGGCTTCCCGCGAGCTTAGAGCCCGCGACCCTCTCCTCCCAACCTCAGGACGCTAGCCTCTCCCTGAAGCTTGACTGACCTGAATCCTCCTCTCCTGGGCACAGGTGGGAGGCCGCTGCAAAGTTCTGTGAGGGCGTCCAGTTCCCTGATAGCCCGACACCTCCAAAGAAGTTCCATTTGCAGACAGACTCCTACCAGGAGTTCTGTGTCCATTATGTTGAGGTAGCCTTCTCGGAGCTCACGTCTTCCAGCTTGACTCCTTTTTCCAAACTCTTGACTCTCTGTTCTCAGGGGATGGGCTTCTTCAACCGCCTTCGGTTGGAGTATGAGGCTGAGCTAGCCCGCATAAAGTCCTTGAGGACAGTCATGCCCCTACTGTTGAGAGGGGCATGCGCAACAAGGTGGTCAAGATGGCCAACGAGAAGGACTTCGAGCTGAAGGACATGGCTTGGAAGGTCGCTGAAGTGGAGGTCAAGAATGAAGCTCTCGAGGCATCTTGGTCCCAGGCCCTTAGGGAGCGCAAAGCCACTGAGGAACAGGCCGAGAAGAAGATGGAGGTGATGGAGAAGAGATTGTCTGAGGCTAGGACCAACGCTGACGACCTCTTCAACGAGCTGCAGGAAGCCCGCAGTAGGGCCCAAGAGGAGGAAGAGAGGACAGATGCCAAGCTGGAGGCAGCGGAGAAGAAATTCTCCGACCTGTCATGGCGTTTCGACTGTGCTTCTAAGGCTCATGAGGAAGCAGTCTCTCGCCTCAGGGCACATTGATAGGGCAGCTCGGAAGGCTTCCAAGAAGGCTAGGAAGGAGGCAACCGCTAAATACAAGGCCCGCTTTCTGAAGATTGAGCGGGCTATTGATAACGCCAAACTTGTGGAGGAGAATGCTCTTCTGCAATCTCAAGCCCATGCCCGAGCTGAATTCATTGATAAAATCATGGAGAGCAAGGCCCAAGGGACTAAGCTCGACCTTAACGCTGAGAGGGAGGTTGCGGCGACAGATCTTAAGGACTTTGCCGATGAGCTCAATGAGATGAACATCATTCAGCTCAATCTTGCTGAGGACCTCCGGGTTTCCCCGGTGCCAGACAGCTCTGAAGGGTCTTCCCTGACTGTCCTGCTGGCTCCTACCCCTGCTGGTGCTTAAGTAGAGGTTTCCTCTGTTGCTGCTGGTCCTTCCGAGCTCCCCATGGTACAAGCTGCTTCTGCCTTGGCCTCTTCTGAGGTGCCTGCTGCTGATGATGACGCTCCTCTTGCTCCTCCGATCCTCCAGATCGACCAGTTCGGGTCTAACGCTGCCGTCATCTCCCCACATGTTGCCTCCGAGCTCGCCCAAGACCGTGAAGGAACCCAAGACTAGGCCGCCTGTGGCCTTGACATTTTTTTCTTTGTAATTTGTTTTAAACTTCTTATAGTTTCTGTTAGTGCCTCTGCTTTCCATTTATCGTTTTCTTTGAACTTAGTTTCTGGTGCCTGGGAGGGCTTTCATCCAGCTTTTTGAACCTTGACTCTTTGGTACCCGGGAGGGCTTTTATCCAACCTTTTGAAGTTTAAGTTAAGATTTTCTCTTCTCTCTAAACTCAAACCATCCAGTCTTCTTGGCAGTTTGTATGAGAGTTAATCCAATGTTAAGCTCATTGGCTGCTGTTGTAATCGGTGATGGCTCAGGTTTTCACCCAAGAAATCACTGCAAGCGTACAGTT
>OVAN01003592.1:0-28531 GCA_900406275.1 Anastatica hierochuntica
GGGTATTTTTGAAAAACAGACAATACAAAGGTGTACTTTTGTAAGTCTCCCAAAAAAAAAAGAGTGTTGTGAATTGCAATAAATAGTCTGACTATTTTACAATTATGTAACTTACAACGTTATTTAAATATCATCATGAAATATATCTTTGTTTTTAAAAAAATCAAGTTATAGTGAATGTGAAAAAAATCAACAGTTTTTGTATTATAAAATTTTTTATCAAACATTCATATAAAACAAAGATAAATTCAACAAAAAATGATTGGGAAAAAGTACAAAA
Source organism: Anastatica hierochuntica (assembly GCA_900406275.1). Lineage (NCBI taxonomy): Eukaryota > Viridiplantae > Streptophyta > Magnoliopsida > Brassicales > Brassicaceae > Anastatica > Anastatica hierochuntica. Next base: position 281 of record OVAN01003592.1, read on the forward strand.
ATAAGGAATTAAAAAAAAAAGGAAATTGGATAGTAAAAATATGGGTAAAATGGAAAATATTGCAGAAAATACAAACATATTTTTGGTAGACATAATTGCAAATATTTTTTTTTAGTTATTGAGTCTAATTATCCTAAAATCAATCATGCTTTTTACATTAAATTTATTTACATTTAAATAATTTAATGCATTATAGATTTTGGTTAATTAAAAAAATCATATAAGTTATTAAAGCGAACATTTGCAGTCACAAATAGAGTAATTTATAATTTAACATATAAATTTTAGCAGGATTGAATGTAAAGATCCACAATATATTTCAATCTTATGCAAGGCATGCTAAAGGGAGTATATTATAAGTTTAAGTTTTATTTTTAGCGAGACCGAATATCAAATCAGCAAAATGTATCTATTTTATCCAAAACATGTCAAGTGGAGCGTTCATTACCTTATTTTAAATCTCATTTAACAAAGGCTAATGACTAAATAAAACATGATTAAAATTTTGAAGATATTATATAAACATTTAAATCTATCGGATAAATTTTTACGTTTATAAAATATAGTTACAGTAACAAATTTAAAAATATTTATAATTTTTTCATGTTTGCTTAAATACAGGTCAACTTACTAGTGATAAATATTTTACAAAAAATATAAATAAATTTTAATTTTTGAATGTAATTTTGTTTTTTTTTTTGAATTTTAGACCCTAAATCATGGCTTTATGGGATTTATGTCGCGGACCAGTCTTGGTAATTAGCATGTAAATGAAACTGAGTATCTGAAACATTTTCCGAAGTAAAAAAAAGAGTAATTTTTTTTTCGGCAAAAAAAAAAAAAGTAACTAAAAGATTTCATCTTGATGAGGAACTTGCAGTTCCACTGGATTATATATTTTTGAAAAATCTGCAAAACCATTTGACTATTCGCTGTAACACTGGCTTTTTGGCTAAAAGATCAAACAATGCAGCTTAACATTAAAATAAAAAAAAAATCAAACAATGCATTACTATTTCTTAGTGTTGGGATTCGTAACGGTTTATAAACTATTTATAAATATATTTACGAATTTAATTCACAAGAATTGTGCAAATAATTGATTTTAAATTTAAATTTCGGGTATCGAATATACCTAGAAAATACGCAGCGGAAAGGTGATATGAGTTTGGATCAAGGTTTCTAAGCATTCCAAATGTTGTGCCTCTATCGATATCCACACATACACAAACTGAATCAGATCTAGCGCCTGAGATCGGATCTCAAAAATTAGACAAATTATTTTGTCTTACATGTATTTAGGGTTCGGCCTCAATTTGTCTATCTCTATTCTCGTCGCAGTTGATGATTATATAATAACATAAGATCAGCAACATGTGCTTAATGGGCAAAGCCCATATTTTTTCATAATTAAACTCCAAACATAATTTAGATTTGCAATCACATATAGATATACATAAAAACTCTTTTATATGCATAATTAAGATTATTTTATTTATCGTATAAATAAAATATCGATAACCCCAAATACATATTTTGATCCAATTTGCTTAAATGTGTGACCATGTAGGATCGTATAACATTAGAAATAGATTCATAATCTATAGATTATAAGCCGTCTTTAGCAAAACATTATAACCACCTAATATTATACTATATGTCAAACCTCGACATAATACAATTTTATTTAGAGTAAAGTACAAATGATTTCAGGACATTCCCAACAATCTCCCACTTGTACTCTCGAATCATCTATTCATATAATCCTTTTGTCCTTATATCTCGATTTGACCATAAGGTAAGAAACAATGTCATCCTTATCTAGCCAAACCATGTTTACCGAACTCTGATTTATACTGATTAAACAAACGACTCACATTCACCTCGTTTGAGCATGTCCATGCATTTCTCAGTATCAAATCTTCGGTAGGCCTAGAGGTATATCTCTCACGTTATATAGGTGGGACAAATTCCCTCTAGTTCCATCCATGTTCCTTAGATACTTTGTAGTACACCCAATCATTGCCTTTATAATCACCTTTTACGGTTGACGTTTGACAAAGTCGAAGTGAACCAATCCATGTATAAGAAAACATGATGAACTCAGGTCAAAGGACTATACTTTATAGTTGTAATGAGAAACTCTAATGACATCCATATAACAATCTTGTAGAGTTCTCATAGCGGGTCAGTCTGATATTGTGTTCTCTAACACATGTGATTGACTTTAATACAACATATCAATGACTCCATGAAACTTAGTCATCAATAACCTCACATACTAGTTATTCATAGTTATTAATGTCCCTGCTTAATAACTTGACTATGGACCTCAATAGTTTATATCATTTATCACTTATAGGGTTTCATGATCAAGTCACGTACTTGATGACCTATAAGAACGATATATATTATTTTGGGACTATTATTCAATTATCCAATAATCAAATAATACATGAAACTAATTTCACTACTTCAAATATAGAAAATTCTATGTTTACCTGAACATCAATTCCGAAAACAAAGCTCCCACTAAACCCAAGATCATATCTTTCAGAATCTAATATGACTTTCATACTTAGATCACACAAGAGTTTTATTAGAAAACCGTAAACTCTTACTCCCACTATTCTTTTAGAAGCTATTTTTCCTTAAAAAAGAATTTGTACAAGTAACAAACAATTTGTTCTTTACTTTATCATTGAATTCTTTGAACACTTCAAAGAATCAGGTGAATGAATTATCATATGACCATTAATGAAATAGTAACTTTCTTTGGCTTTTTAAAATCATTAGTTCTCATACATCTCTATGTATAAGATCTAACAAATCACTAGCTCTTTCACTGATCTTAGTAATAGAGCGTTGGTTATTTTACTGGTGAATTAAGAGCACATAACTCATTAGATTCTAAATCAAATGAGTGTAGAGAATCCATCGCTATGAACTTTCCAATTGTCTCATTTACACGGTCCAAATGACAAAGCCAAAATAAAACTTAGATTTCAGTCANGAACATAAATCTCATTCTCTAATGAGACTTTATCATGAATTTTCATCACAATAAATCTAAATTTTTTTTTATTAAAAATATCAAATTCTTCCAACTGGTATCCAATACCCAACAATTAGAATTAAACTTAGTAATTTTTACTTCTATAATATTTTTTATACCTGGAGAAGAAGACTCAGAACTCTTCTTTTTCAACTCCTCCAAGTACTTCTTGCAATTTCTCTTCCAATGCCCAGTACCATTACAATAATGACACTTATCATAACTAGAAGGACCAGGTTTAGACTTTTGGAAATTTTTCAGACTTGTCAGATTTCTCAATCCAACCCGTCTTACCATATCATTTGCCTTTACCATGTTTCTTAAACTTATTACCCTTTTGCACCATCAGGACATTAGGATGTTCCTTCTTGATGGTTGGCTCAGCAGTTTTAAGCATCCCATGCAACTCAGACAAAGTCTTCGTCAAGTTGTTTGTGTTATAGTTCATAACAAACTGATCATAACTTGACGGTAATGACTGCGAGATTATGTCAGTAGCCAACTTTTGACTCATAGGGCAATCCAGTTTTGCCAAGTTATCGATATAACTCATCATCTTTATGACATGTGAGCTAACTGGATTGTCATGTGACAGCTTGCATTCAATGAGATATTTAATCGTCTTATATCTCTCAGTTCGTGATTGTTCCTGAAACATCCCTTTCATGTTAGCTATCATGTCTACCGGTGACTCGATGTTCTCATACTGCTTTTGCAAGTCTGAGTTCATGGTAGCCAACATAAGGCAACACACATCAACCATATCACTGACATGCTTATCCCAAGCATTCCTGTCTGCATAAGACACATTTGACTTAGGCTTTTCAGGAAGCTCCTTTTCTAGGACATATTCCTTCTTTTCCTGTTTGAGAACAATTCTGAGGTTGTAATACCATTCAAGGAAATTCGATTTGTTGAGTCTTTTCTTCTCAAGGACAGATCGAAGCGAAAAGGCGTTGTGGGAGTTTGACATAACTGTCATAAAAGAACAAGAAAATTTAAATTGATGTCCAGGAATTGTAAGCATTCTCAACAATTAAGAATGCTCTCAGTACATTCAAAACTACTTTTCTTCAAACTGAGTATAATGAACCAAGATTCATATTTCACCGGAATTCGAGTGAGTTTTGGCTCATCGCCAGAACGCAAGCTATTTAGGTAAGCAACCACATTGCTAATTATATCAAATATAACTCTTGGTCGTGGATGATATCTTATGTCTAATCCAACTCTATGTCTCTAAGCCCAAAATCGTTTTGATGGCCTAGTCAAGTGAACCAATCTCTTTTTATATGGTAACCATTACCATCTGTCTCACTCATATAATTGTGGACACCCTGCTTGGCAGGCCCATCACACAACGAAACAAGCCTTGACAGTTGACAAGATTGGGGAGACATCAAAACTTGATATTGTTTGAGGAACTTAATTTTAACTCAATTTGTATTTTAAAAACATACCTAATATAAATTATTTAAAATTTTAATTAATAAATATCTAATATGTATATTTAATTAGATTATAAATAATTAAATTAATTTTTATCAAATTAAAATCAACAATTATTAATATGATTAATTTTAATTAACTCTAAAATCCTAATCAAATTAGGATTAAAATTAAAAGATTAAAATTACAAAAACCTTTTCAAGAACCGATTAGTTTTCTCTAAAATCTAACTATTTTTTAATTAAATTTATATCCAATATAAATAAAAGAATATATAACTGATACATGTCTGATATGCATACTTAACGAGATTAATATTTAAAATTTATATATAATATAAATTAATAAAATACAATCAATACATATCTAATATGTAATTGAAGTATAAAAAATTAAGTATTTTAATCTGATTATAATACTAATTATTTATCGGTAACGAATCTAGATTAAATGAGCTCTAATCAAATTAAAACTACATATATCATAAGATTGGAATTGAAGTTTATCTAAAATTTTGACTTTATCTAATTAGATGCACAAACTCGAAACTGTTCAGTTTATTAGATAAATCAAATTAAATGTTATCAATCCGTAATAAATTAAAATAATACAAAAACCAAATTGACTTTTCAACGTATGAAAAGCTTTGTATTCCTACCAAGCATACAACACATAACACGGTAACAGTTTCTTTTTTTTTTAATTTTTCAGACCAATTTGACTTTATATTTTGATAAACTCATGCTACAAAATTATACGTCAACTAAAATCCACCGGTCATATATATTATAAACATATTCAAAACCAAAATTATACACGTAGACTCTGATACCACTTTTGGAATTCGTAACGGTTTATAAACGATTTATAAATATATTTACGAATTTAATTACCAAGAACCGTGCAAATAATTGATTTTGAATCTAAACTTCAGATATCGAATATACCTGGAAAATACGCAGCGGAAAGGTGATATGAGTGTGGATCGAGGTTTCTAAGCACTCCAATTGTCGTGCCTCCACACATACACAAACTGAATCAGATCGGGGTGCTAGCGCCGCTGAGATCGGATCTCAAAAATTAAACAAACTATTTTGTCTTATATGTATTTAGGGCTCGACCTCAATCTGTCTATCTCTATTCTCCTCACATGTTAGATGATTATATAATAACATAAGATCGGCAACATGTGCTTAATATGCAAAGAGAAGCATTGCCAAAACAAAATGACCGAATGATAAATATTATGACGATGCACATAACCTTTTCTACATAAGGTGGTAATAAGCGTTTCGACTGTAGATGTGAATGAATATTGATTTCATTAAGAAGAAGGGATGTAAGTACAAGACCTTATTTACACGACTACACACATAGTTGTTGAGATATTCTACCTAAATATATACAATACAAGTAAGATACTTAGAGATTGTGTTAGTTATCACAACTGTATCGTACATCCTCCTATACGCGCCCGCAAGATGGACGTCCCGAGGAGAGGCCAATCTTGTCATTTAGTAAAGTAAGTCGCGGTCGTGACAAAGGTTTCGTTAACGCATCAGCAAGTTGATCTTTAGTGGAGACATGAGAAACCCGCAGAAAACCACATTGAATAAGTTGACGGATAAAATGATAATCAAGCGCCACATGCTTCATCCGAGAATGAAAAATTGGGTTGGCAGCAAGGTATGTAGCCCCAACATTATCACAATAGATAACCGGCTGAGTTGTAGTCTTGATACCCAATTCTTGCATAAGATGACTAACCCATAAGAGCTCAGCAGCAGTATCCGCAATAGCACGGTATTCAGCTTTTGTGGAAGAGCGAGCCACTGTCTTCTGCTTGTTAGAGGACCAAAAGATAGGATGTGAGCCCAAGTATACGATGTATGCGCCAGTTGAAGTGTAATCGTCTTTGTTTCCTGCCCAATCAGCATCGGAAAAGGCATGAAGTCATGGCTGATTATGACGAGAAAGAAAGATACCTTGAGTACGTGTGCTAGAGATATAGCGCAACACTCTTTTGGCAGCCTGCCAATGTAGATCAGTAGGCTTATGCATGAACTGCGAGAGTTTGTTGACTGCATAAGCAACATCAGGTCTTGTAAGTTGTAGATATTGTAAACTACCCACCAGCATTCGATAATCTGTTCCATCGTCTAAAGGAGTGCCCGTCGTAAGAGTGAGTGACGAGTGAGGAGCCATAGGTGTTCACTCGATTCGCGTCTTGCATATGCAACTTGGCCAGAAGGTCAGTAATATATTTATGTTACGTAAGAAGCAAACCATCAGATGAGCGAGACGCCTCAATGCCCAAGAAGTAGCTCAACTCACTTAAGTCTTTGAGAGAAAAGCGATTACCCAAAATCTTGATGAATTCTTCAACTTTAACTGAATCGCTTCATGTGATGAGTATATCATCGACATAAACCAGAAAATAGATCAGAATACCATCAAAATTAAGGATGAAGAGTGACGTATCTGACTGTGAGTTGAGGAAACCAGAGGCAACAAGAAAGTTGCGAAGTTCCATGTACCACGCCCGTGGCGCCCGTTTCAAACCGTAGATGGCTTTGTGGAGTTTACAAACATAATCCGGATGATCTTTGTCACTGGAGCCAAGCGGCTGAAGCATATAAACGTCATCCTCCAATTTACCTTGCAAAAAAGCATGATTTACATCGAGCTGCATGATAACCCAATCATTAGCAACAGCCTCGCCAAGAACAAGTCGGATAGTTCCTGGTTTAATAACTGGACTAAACGTCTCTTGATAATCGATGCCAGGTCGTTGATGAAAACCCTTAGCAACCAAGCGCGCCTTAAACCGATCAACTTCACCATTCGATTTCCTTTTAATGCGAAACACCCAGCGAAAACCAACAGGGTTATAAGAAGGATTGAGTGGAACCAGAGACCACGTGAAGTTTTGTAGCTGAGCATCAAATTCTTCGCCACAAGCAGCTCTCCATCTGGAATCTTTGAGAGCCAAAGCAATAGAAGTAGGTTCAATTTCAGAGGTAGGAACACTCACAGCCATGGCAAACTTGCGATTGGGTTTGTGGATATTGTTTTTCGATCTCGTGACCTTCGGATGCGTATTCTCAGGCGGCGGGGAAGACGACTCCGGTATAATCATGGGCTGACCTGTAGATGGGCCTAAATCATGTTGTGAAGAAGCTGATGAAACAGGCCCAATAGTAGATGAAGCAGGCCCAGTTGATGAGGAAGCATCATGTTGCGATGATGACGAAACAGAGGAGTTAGTCACCGTTCTGCTTTCATCTGGCAATGGAGCTAGGCACGACGGCACCGACGAAGGAGGAGGTGGAGGCGACAAACCTGCAAGAAATTCATTAGGCGGACACCAATCGGGGCTAGAAGTAAAAATAGCAGAGGAGGAGTCATGATTTTTAAGTTGTAAAAACGGAAAAGTGTTTTCGAAGAACTAAACATGTCTGGAAACAAACACGCGTTGCGATGATGGTTCTAAACACAGGAAAGCGCTTTGAGTTTGTGAATAACCAAGGAAGACACAGGGACGAGACCTAGGCTCAAGTTTATGATGAGTATAAGGACGAAGCCAAGGGTAACACAGACATCCAAAAACTCAAAGTTTAGAGTAATTTGGATGCTCACCAAAAAGATGAAAGAAGGACGATTGATAATCTAAGGTTGGAGTCGGAAGACGGTTGATTAAGTAAACCACAGTAGCAAAGGCATACATCCAATAAGTTTGAGGAATGGAAGCATGTGAAAGAAGAGCAAGCCCCGTCTCAACTATGTGACGATGTCTGCGCTCTGCGAAACCATTATGTTGAGGCGTGAGATGAGAGATGTCGTGAGTGGACAAATAGTCTGCCATCGCAACATACTCACCTCCATTATCAGAGTAAAGAGTAATGATTTTTGTCTGAAAACGATTTTCAACTAAAGCTTTAAAGCGAATAAAAACATCTTTAACATCAGATTTTCTTTTTAACGGATAAAGCCAGACATAATGAGTGTAATGATCAACCAAGAGTAAGTAATATTTGAAATCATCAATAGAAGTAATTGGAGACATCCAAACATCAGAAAAATTTATTTGAAGAGGAGATGATGAAGTAAGAGATGATAAATAAAAGGGAAGTTTATGACTCTTGTTTATTAAACATGAATTGCAAGGAGAAAGTTTAGTCTTATTTGAAAAAGGAAGTGAAAAAAGAAGAGAGAACTTTATTTAGAACCGGAAGAGAAGGGTGTCCAAGCCTACAATGCCAATTTGGCACCGTTTTTTTGGTCGTTGAGTAGGCAAAAACAAGAGAATCACTTGCAGATGGCCACTCATACCCGCCTTGCTTCGTCTTTCCTTAAGCTAGGCGCGCCTCCGTGACTAGATCCTTCACCTGAAATTTAGAAGGGAAGAACTCTACTGAGACATCATTATCCACACATAGCTTGTTAACAGAGATAAGATTCTTAGCAATTTGCGGAACGCGTAAAACATTATGAGGATTAAGTGGACGAGTAGCAAGAGATATGGAAAGTGAACCCGTATGAGTTATTGGGAGGTTTGATCCATCACCAACAACAACTTCTTCGATACCATTATAGGGAGAATGAAGAGAGATTCGCAAGATCCGAGGTTAGATGATGAGATGCGCCAGAGTCAAGAAGCCAAGACTGAGTTTCTGGTGCGGCTACAGCAGCGTGGTATGCTTAAGGAGACCACGGTTGAGAGACGGCAGGTGGCGGAGAACTGACCTGCTGTTGAGTTACCAGACGGAAGCGAGGACATCGTTGCGCACTATGACCCTTAACACCACACGCCGGGCATTTGCCGAGGTAAGGCTTGGGACCACGATGAAAACGATTATTGTTGTTGTGATTGGAATACGACGATGGCTACTGTGCTTGGGAAGATGATTGTTTCCAGGTCGAGACTTTTTTATTCACGTAATTCGCAAAGACTGGTAGAGGAGAGAGGACAGGGGCTGTACTGAGGAGAGCATTTTCACGATTTAAGAGCTTCTCATGAAGCTCAGCAAAGGAGATAGGAGTGTCTCTGTTCTGAACCAAATCCACCACGGTGCGATAGTCATCAGTTAAGCCTTCAAGGATGAGATCAGTGACATCTTCATGATCCATCGGACTGCCCAATAGAGCCAACACATCAGCTTTTGTTCGCACAAGTTGCATATACTCATCGATGGTACGGGTTCCCTTGACACATAATTTTAATTGTTGTTTGAGCTGCTTGATGTGAGCTCGTGTTGGTTTCGCATTTGTAGAAGCGAGGATATTCCAAGCTTCAAGAGAGGTATTAGCAGTCGCGATGAGAGGCTAGAGTGGTGTGTCAATCGAGCCAAGTAGAGCACTATAAATCAAACAATCTTGTCGATGCCACAAAAGCAGAGCAGGGTTAGGTACTTCCGCGTTATTAACACTTACAGTTGCAGGTGGAGGAGGTGTGGCATCAATATAGCGAACAAGATCATAGCCACGAAGCAGCTTGGTAACTTGGATACTCCAAGTGAGGTAATTGAGAGAGGATAGCTTCGTAACACCAGCCATATTGACAGTAAACAGAGGATTTGCGGCATCAGTGGGATTGATGATGGCAGTGCTATTAGCCATGGCGAAGAAGCAGAGAGAAAAGAGAGAAGAAGAGAGAAAAAAATTTTGTTTGTTAAGAGATCCAAGGATTTAGATACGCTCTGATACCATGTAGATGTGAATGAATATTGATTTCATTAAGAAGAAGAGATGTAAGTACAAGACCTTATATACACGACTACACACATAGTTGTTGAGATATTCTACCTAAATATATACAATACAAGTAAGATACTTAGAGATTGTGTTAGTTATCACAACTGTATCGTACATCCTCCTATATCGACATGGATATCTCTAACGACCACGTCTAGTAGAATTCATTTCCATTTGAGATTTTTTTGGTCAACTAAGAGCATCATTATTAGTGAGTCTCTCATCAAGAGTCTCTCAACATTATTATATTGATATTTTTATATAATTTAGTTTTGTAATTTAAATTTAATGACCATTTTTTTTGTACACCAATCACAAGACTACACCTATAAAGGAGAGTCTCTCCACAAGAGACTAGAATCTCTCAGATAAGAGACTTTAGTCTCTTTTGGAGAGACTCTCTCTCTCTTTTTGATTTTTTTATTAATATTTTTTCAAGAAACTTATGTTAAGAAGCCCTTAATGCTCTAACTAGGTTACGTATACAAGTCAGCCGAGAATCAAACTATATGTATAAGAATCTTTCTACCTTTAAAGAGTAGAAGAAAGATCAAACTTATCCATTGTCACTATCTTCTGACCCCAACAAAAAAAAGTTTGTCACTATATCTTGTCGTTTACACATATTTGTACAAAAACGAGAACGCAAAAATAGTTAAAATACGACGCAGCAGGCAGTAGTATAAGATATGATTGAGGAGACGTAACGTTTTATGATAAACCAATTAGAAAATGATTTTTTTTTTCTCCCTTGCTTGCTTCAATAAACGTAAGAAAACGTACTCGAAAATCGTAAAGATCGTTTGTTGTGGACACAACATTAATCTAACTGTATAGCTGACGTTACATCATTATCCAATTGTGTTCCATAATTAAAGATTCGAAGAAATTGCTATTAATTCCGTTTTCTTAATATCCACAATATAGATTTCTGAGTTCTATTCTATCTTTATGCTTTTCTATAATATAATATTCTTTGATGTCTAATATCTTTTATATCATTTTGAAATACGAGAGACTAATCAATTTTCATATCAAAAAATTTGGCAGCGACAACTGATACTATTAAACAAGTACATGACGGCGTGGTAATCTTAGACCATCTCCACCGTTGGAATCTTTAAAAACAATTAGTTATATATTTTTATTACTATTATTTTTTTGCCAAATTTTTTTAAAAAAATGACTATTCGCGAGCCGCCACGTGACAGTGGGGTCCGCGAACAATAACAAGACTCAAGCAAGGATCGATCTTTACCTAAGAAATTGAAGGATTCAATTCTTAACTGTGTGCGAGCCCCACATATTATTTTAACATTTTTTACCTATGTTTTTGTTTTTAAAACTTCCATTGGAGATGCTCTTAATATGTTGTCGAATGCTACATATATTATTTTATTTAATCCCAAGTTTTATTTTAGATCGAGTGTTCACCTCAAAAGATTGAATTTTCCCTTAATTTGAATATGTCTGTCAGTTATTTTATGAAAAAAATATGTGAAAAGAGGTTAGGAAATAACAAGGAACAAAATAAATGAAAACACTTTTGGATATAAAATACTATTGCAACAAATATTCTGAAAATGAAATTAAATTTCACGACCATTTTATTGTTGCAAGAATAATATTTTAAAACTATTTAAAATGATTAAGAGATTTAAAATAAAATTATAAAAAAGAATAGTTGTTTGTTTCTAAAGGGAATTAATCAAAGGCTGTGCTGGAGATGGGGTTGGTTGAGTTGGAATTTGGATAGTGTACGGATTCATGTTTTCATTTTGCAATTAATAGTGCAATAGTCTCTTCTTATTCACTTATTCTTACGTATTTTTAAAATAAACAACTTAGGAAATTTCTAAGGAAATGTAACTTGAACTTGATCTCTTCCTGGATATCCACAAGCTATGCATGCCACCTTCCTCCTCTCCTCTGCCCATTATAAGTTAATAAATACCTAACTGATATTCTCAAGTTTCAAACAAAACTCATACTTTTGGGTTGCCTTCATATTATTGTGGTGTTGTTACTCAGGACATGTCCACCTCTTTGAAGTGCATGGTAAGTGACCATTAATTGCCTTATCTTCAACCAAAGTAAATGATAAAGAATTGAAAACATTGATCTACTCATCCAAAGAAAATTGCAATCATTTGCGCATAATTATCAATCACTCTGTTTTGTATTGCTTAGCTTTCTTCACACGTTTGCTCTGTTTCGTAATCTCTGATATCTCTAGAAAGAAGAAGAAAGTCATCGGATTCACGAGACTAGAAAAAGAAAGAGATGTGTTTGGTGGGGTTACGAGGTCAACACTTCTTCAGATGATTGCATCAATGCCATTAACTTCTATTCTCATCAGGTTTTGAGGCTTTTTTTCAGTTTTGTTATCGGCAATTGCAGAAACGATACTAACTTTTTAGAAGCTCCATTGTATGAAAAAATTTAAGGTTCTTGGATATGGAAGAGAGCGGAAGGTGATTCTTGAAGCAACATTGTATGATAAAGATTGTGTCTTGGCCAACATTTTGGCTGCCCATTACCTTGGCTCTTCTGACTTTCCTAGTGCCAGTTCTTATGCTCGAGCTGCGGAGTCCAATCTTGTAAGCTCTACCTTATTTTCTCTTTTTAGTGTCTATGGTTCTTTCTAAGTGAAAGAACCTCTATAATCCGCAATATCCGATGAGGCTTTTGTGTCTTTGAGCTCTAAAATTAATTCCTTTTTTTAGGGGAAAGCCACGCCATATGAGAAACAAGTTTTCAAGGCTGTTAATTACTTGATCTCTAAGGAAATGGATGAGGATGTGGCTTTTGAGTTACACGCTAAGGTTAGGATGTTTCTTGACTTGTCATTTCTTAGTAATTCTATTTATGCTTGCTTGTCCTCTCTCGGTTTGACTCCATACTCGAGTATATATTTCCTTGTTTAGGAAGCTTATGCTTGTCTTCTCTCATACAACTCTTTACGTTTTGCAGCTCTTGAAAAAGTTCCCCAAAGATTTGCTATCTTGGAAAAGAGTAGAGATTTTGTGTTTCTACATGGGTCGACCCGATCTCTCTTTGCCTTTGTTTCAGAAGGTACATCAAATGTTGATCAAATTGATGGATACTGTGTGATTTCTAATTAAACATTAAGGTCTATTTCCTTTACTGACAATGCAAACTTGGCAGATTCTACCAGAGAATCGAGGACAAGATTATGTTTATGGTATGTTTGCGTTCCCCTTATTAGAGCTTGGATATTTGGTAGAAGCTGAGACAGCTGCAAGGAAAGGCTACGAGATCAATAAAAACGACTCTTGGACTCATCACTGTGTGAGTTTTCAATGTCTATCATCCTCCGTCTTTTGTTGTTACTTTGTAATGAAGCTTTAATATGTTTTCTTTATTTGGCAGTTGTGTCATGTTCTTCAAACTGAATGTCGTTTCAAAGAAGCAGTAGAGTTCATGGAAGAATGCTCTGCTTCATGGGACTCTTGCTCTTCCTTAAGGTAACAACATTTTCAAAACAAATTATAAAAATTCTTTTGATCATCTCTGGAATTGCATATTTAAGAAACACAAATATTTTGCAAAGGTATTCGCACAACTGGTGGCATGTAGCTGTTTGTTATTTGGAAGGAGGGTCTCCCATAAGTAAAGTACAAGAAATTTATGATCATCAAATGTGTAAAGAGCTTGAGAAAGATGATGTTGTTGCTACAGATGTAATTCCCTTATCATTTTTCTACCCCCTTTTAAATTGGACTAACATTACCAATCTCATGTCTTGTACTGACATTGTTAAACTTTAGGTGTATATGGATGCTTTGGGTTTGTTGTTCCGCTTAGACACACGAGATAAACTAGATGAGTTTTTATATAAACTGAAGATCCTAGCAAACTATTTGACTGATCAGGTAATGCTTTTGTTTGCCTCGCATTCTTCTTATACCTTTGTTAGCTTTTCTTTTGAATATAATTTCGCAACTTCGATGTTGTAGACAATGTGGTACCAGGAGTGGCTTTTTGACATTACCATAATCTGGGCGTTGAGTAAAACTGGAAACACTTCACAAGCGTATGCATTGCTCAAGGGTCTCAAGTCCAGGTCAGTGCCACTTCCTCTTTTGTGGTATATTTTTTTCAAATGAAAGTTTTGCCTCTCGACTTATCACCAGTCTCGTATTATTCTAATAGAACATATTATACGAGCAAGAAGAAACAACAACTGATGCAGAAAGCGATTCAGGTCTGGTCTTTTTGATCCTTGACTTAAAATTATGGAGAAGTTTTTGAGTCCTTTACTTCTTTTATCATGTCATGAGATCCATCTTCTTGATTTTTTTTTTGGGTAGAATTCTTGATTTTGTTGTGTCTTTTCTTTCTTGTTTTGAATCAGCTTGCTGAAGCTGTTTATGAATATGGAAAAGGTAACTATAAAGAAGCTCTAAAGATACTCGGTCTAGACTTTGACGTTGTTGAATATAAGGTAATTCATAATCTTGCATCAATAAGACTATAAAGAGTAATCCATATTCTTTCATCAATTAATGCTACTGTCTCTTTCATGATCAAATAGGTGATTGGAGCATCGGATTTACAGATAGATGTTTTTAATGAAATGTGGTACAAATTGTTGTTACTCACCGGTCAATCTTCCATTGGTACACTCTCAAACACTATTCTCTTCCGGCTTTGGTTTTCGTTAACTTAGCTAAATCCGCGTTTTGGAACACCGAATTTGCAGCGATTGAAGTATTGGAGAAGAGGATAAAGCAAAGAGATGGTGCTCCTTTCTTGTGGCGTTTGTTGGTATTCTTCAAGTCATTTATATGATTCAAAGATACATTTTCAATTGGAGAGACATATGCATCTTTGTCTACGCGGATTTAACGTTGAGGTTTTTTATTTATGGCAGGAGAAGAGTTACGCCATGGAAGGTAAGAAAGAAGCTGTCTTAACGGCAAGTGAGAAAGCCAAGGCTTTGGAATCTTCATATTTCAAGTTTGCTTGATTGCAACCAAAAACATCATCATTGTTTGTTATCCTTTGAAAATGATTTCGCGCTTTGTTGAATGATAAAGTTTGAATCGCAATATTGTCAACGACTCAATGTAAAAGTTGACCTTGACATATTTTATGTAAATATGTTGTATTGTTGTTAGTTGTTACACCAAAAACAATAGACATTCTCTAAAATTATTACAAGCAAAGGACCTTTACAAAAACATAGTCCCCCCGTTTCACAAAGAACAAAATTTTTGTTTTGTTTCAAAAATAGTCTTTTTACATTTTAAATGTAAAATTATAAACAAAATTTTGGTTATAATTTTACTGTTTTAATATATTAACTAGATGGTTCTCCGCGCAATGCGCGGATAAATTATCTTCAAAATGTTAATAATTTCGAAACAATGTCACAAATTATATATGTGGCGTATAATATGCATCAAATATAAACAATGTCACAAATTTTTAGATAAAAATTTATCATATGATGAACTAAATCCTCAATTAACGTATAGATTAATTTTGCTGACGTGTTTTCGTGGTATACATCATTATTCTCTATAATTTTTTTGGTTGAAAGCTAATTTGGTGAAGATATTATATCTATGGATTATTAAATTGAATATTAAAAATATAATTATTGTTATAACCAACCAAAGAATTTAGGTTGTCATGTCAAATTTTTTTTGTTGCAATAAAATTAATTTAAAACCAATCAAATTACCTTAAATTGCAACGTCATAATTTTTTGTTAAAAACAATTATGGTGATGACATGTGGCAAACTTACTTCTTAAATAATGTATAAGAGATTGTAGAGATTTTTTTAATGTATTAATAAAGAATAAATAAAACTTTTTAATAGTTCTATTAATTTTGTGAAAGTAACACTATTTGCAAAATAAAAAAGTATTAATTCATGCATTCATAAGAGATTTTTAGAATATCATCATTGGTAAATCTCTCATTTGGAAGTCTCTTCTCTTCTTTTTTTATACTCTCTCTCTCTCTCTTTTTTATTTTTATTGTTATTTTGGATGCGAAACTCATTTGAAAAACCATCTATATTTATATGCTCTCAGTGAATTTTGACCAGTGTAGACAATATTTCACTACAAGAAAAAGGCAAATTTCCTACCGACAAACCGTTGGAAATCGGTAGGAAATGCCTTGTTCCGACCAATTTCTGATCGAATGTGTCTGTCGGTTCTATTTCGTCGAGAAAAAAAATCGGCCGGAAATCCGTTGGAAATTACCGACGGATTTCCAAGAGTTACTAATCGTCGGTAATTTCAAACGAAATTCTGTCGCTTTTTTCAGTCAAAAAAATCCGACGGATTTTCGACGGCTATATATCGTCGGACAATTACGACGACAAACCGAAGATAGTTATTTGTCAGAAATTTTTATAGGAAATAGGTCGGAAATATCCGACGGATCTCACACTACCGTAACATATTTCCGACGATCTCCACATCCATCGGAAATTGGTCGGAAATTTCTGATGGAATTTTCATTTAAAAAAATTCTGCAATAAAATAATGATTTTAAAATTTATAATAAATTAAAAAAAATTGACGGCCTAATAAATTAAATTTAAATTTAAAATGAAAACATAAATTTATATTAAAATTCAAATTCAAATTAAATCCAAATATAAAACAGATTTACATAATTAACTTATGATGATAAACTACTAGGGAGAAGTCTGCGAGGTCTTGGTTGATGGGAAGTTTGGATCAAACCTGGCAAAATAGGTCTCGAACAATGTTAGCTTGTCTTCCAAATCTTGTCGTTTGTTCCGCTCTTCTGAAAGCACTGTATTCATTTCCTCCTTGGTCACGAAACCCGGAGGTACAAAAGATGACATGGTAGATGTCCCTTCATCCGCAAGAGTCCCTAAACTGAAATGACGACCTATCTAAACAGGGAATTGCTACAAAAAATCAAAAATAGTTAGTAATTTATTAAAATTATGAATAATTATGAAGTCAATTAAATTTACCTGTAGGACCATCTCGTTGATTTCTGTGCGACTCAATTGAGTAGTCGGGAAAGATTCATCGGTGTTTGGTTCCTGGGACTGAGTAAGCTGTGTGACTCTGTCATCCTTTATCATAGTAACGACCGCTACCAACTCCCGAGCTACTTGATCTTGAATCTCACCAATCATTTTGTTGGTGTGTTTATCCTTGATCACCTCCAAATAATCTGGTAGCACACCTCCGTTCGTTGCAGACTGAAACACGTTGAAACAGAAAAAAAAATAATTTAAATAAAAGTAATTCCGTTAATATTAATACTTACCTTTTCCATCACTCGCTGCTTTGAACTTTCCGCACCAAGAGTGTGCGTCGATATGCCTTTTCCACCCCTATCACTTTTTCTGTTCTTGGATTGTTTCTTAGAACGTTCCTTTGTCGTTTCTAGTTCCCAATACTTCTGCAATCCAATCCAAACGTCCCAATTCAAGCTCCTGGGTTTGCCCAACTTGATTCGCCACTTCTCTTTCCATTCGTACATGTTGCTCGAGTATTGTGCACTCGCTTGTGTATCGAACCCATCACAAACCTGAACGGTGTAAACGGGATCCCATGTGAAATCTTGTTGTAAAAAAAAGGAAAATATTAAACAATATAGTAACAATTAGAGAAACTTAAATAAAGGAAAATAAAATAATAAATATAAAAATTCTTACTAGAAACGAACGAAACCATATTTTTCAGCTCGTGCGGTATTTCTGAATAAGTCTTATACGACTGATCGAGTAGCTGGTGGAAGCAATTCATAATAGATTTACAAATTTCATTCCGACGACCCTTTTGGAACCTTCAAAAATCTAAAGTCAAATTTATTAATAATTTATAATAAACCATAAACTTTAAATTTATTCGTTAGAAAATTGTAAGACTTACCAACTCGTGTCGGGTAAATCGTGTGGACAAAGTTTCTTATGATTTTGTCGTCCCGGTCCAGCATAAATCTCATTGATTGCATTATATTCAGCAAGATCATTCTCTTCTGGCTAGATAGGATTTCTCCCGGCGTTAGAAGTGGATTGGGTCCCCGCCCTTTCTGAAGATTCTGACCCCATCATCGGCGATGTAGCCGAAGGAGATGATGCAGAACAAAAATCCGAGTATGACCTCCAGCCATGAAACAATAATATTTATATTTAATTTTAAAAATAAATAGAAAATTTGACACCATACAACAAATGTAATAATGTTAATAAAATTTAAAAATCTTTAAAAACCTTTTACATTATTTTAAAATTAAAAAAAAAAACTCATATAAATATTTAAACTCATATAAATACATAAATTAATTTAAAAACAAATATATTTTTGATATTATATTTCTTTTAAAACACTAATTAACCAAACAAATGAACCTATTATACTTGAACATCTAACAATCTAACACATGCATATCAAAAAATCTAACAATTCATCCAAATTTAATCACAACCCATGCATATCAAACAAAATCATCATCAAACATCCCTAATCTAACATAAAATCTAACATATTTATCTCTAAATTTAACCAAAAAACCTTGAAGAATGAAAAACTTACATAATAGAGTGATAAAATCGGCGAGTTGGAGGAGAAACGACGGTGGTTTCGTCGGCAAGCGGAAGAATTTTTGTTTTTTTGGTAGAGAGTTGTGGAGAGAAAGAAGAAGGGTGAGTTTTTAATGTAAAATTTCTGACGGAAAAAGTTGGTGGGAAATCCGTTGGAATTATGTCATTCCCGCCATCATGATATTTCATTTTCCGCCACTAATTTTCGATTCCGTCGGAAATTTCCGACGAATTTCCGACGGTTTAGAGTTTAAGGTTTGTTTTAAGTTTATTTGAGCCTCACTACCACTAATTATCATGTAATACTAATTTGAAAAATAAAAACTATTAAAACAATGATATTTCACTTAATTTTAACAATTTTCAACTTTCGCGAAATGCGAAGAACATAAGTTATTAAACATGATGTATTAATACTTTCACTTTTGATCGTTTGTAAATTTATGACTATCAATGTTTTGGTAGATCTAATATGAGTTTTTTCTCCAAAGAATGTACTAAACATGTGAATAAGGTTGTAGTTAAACGTATATCGATTGACTTTATCAATATAAACCCTAAAACGTAGAAAATCCGTCGGAATTTTCCAACGGATTTATGACGGATTAACTTTATTATTAATTTATTTGATGTTGTGATCTAAAAGTTGAGTGATATCATGTAGTTAACCGTATTTAAGTTATTTTATGTAGTTAAACGTATAATGATTTATTTAAAAAATCAAAACCTTATATCTGCTTGTGACGCTAGGATGAACGAATCGTAGTTTGGAAGTCTTCTTCTGGAATGGACAGATGTGACTCCAAATTCATCGGTTTGGACACCGTATCCGACAATCAGATTATACCAATCGGCAAGGAAGACGACACACCGTAAATCAAGTATCCCTGGATAGTGAATCTCCAAAATCTCCCGCAAAATACCATAGTAAATTAATTCACCAGAGCTAGCAGATATGCCGTGATTTACATTTTACCGTGTATTGTTGTCTTGAAAAACCTTAAATGCATATCCCCTCATATAATACATTGGATATGAGACAGCAACAAACCGAGGACCAGCGATCAACTCTTCCAACCAAGTCGGAAAGGACTCTCCTCTTGATGAAAACCTGCATAATAGTTCAATATTTGTAAGTTAAGCTAACAAAAGTGAGAATTTAGTACACCGAAATTAGCCTTTAGGATTTTTATCATAAAACTTACATAAAATTTGAGCCATTTTGAGAACTCTTCGTCCTTAAGAGCAGAAAGTTGGCCTTCAGTGTAGGTGGGAAAGGCAACCCGTATTTGCTCCATGTAAATCCTCATAATGATAATATACTCAAAACGTATATATATTATTTTAAAATAACTTTAAATAAATAAATTGAAACTGCAAATACCTCTCAAACTCTTGTATATCCTCACAATTCGTAAGAATATACTTATGCAAGTGCATATGTTCCTCCTCTGTGAGTCTTCTGTTTTTCCCTTTCCCGCTTAGTCGTCCGATTTGGGAAAAAAGGGTAGGCATGTAGTCATGATACAATGGTCTTTGTCCTCCATCATCGTGTCTCGCAGGTCTTCGTTGTTTGGTCTGCACTTGCGGGGCAAAGTAGTAAGACGCAAAGTTTGATGTTTCCTCATTGATGCTTTGTGCGACGATAGATCCCTCCACTCAGGCTAAATTTTTAACTTTCTTCTTAAAATGATATATGTATCTCTCGAATGGGTACATCCATCGATATTGAACAGGACCGCTAAGTGCTGCCTCTCGGGGGAGATGAATTGGAAGATGCTCCATAACATCAAAAAAAGACAGTGAAAGATCTTCTCTAAATTGCACAAGATCACTGGAATCTTCTCTTCTAAGTTTCTAATATCGTGTGAAGTCAATGATCGTGAGTACAAATCTCGAAAGAATGTTGTGATTCTTATATATAAAAATATCAATGAGAGATATGAAAAGAAAAATATAAAAACTAAGTATGAAATTATGTAATACAAATGTACGTGCTATTACTTCGTGCACCTTTTGTGGAAGAAGGCTAACAAAAGCAAATGGGAGAAGACGCTGCATAACGACATGATAGTCGTGACTCTTCATCCCAATAAACCTTCCTTCTCGACTATCAACGCAATTTTTAAGATTATATGCATATCCATCTGGGAATTTAACGTCATGACGAATCCAATCAAAGAACTCATGTTTTGCCATTGCATTTAATCGATAAATGGGCATTGGCACTTTTCCTTTCCCAGATACATAAAGAGACGGTCGGGCACAAATATCAGGCAAGTTTAATCTAAACTTCAAATTATCTTTCGTCTTTCCTTTGATATTGAGAATGGTGTTCATGATGTTGCCGAAAAAATTCTTCTCGATGTGCATCACGTCTAAAATGTGCCTGAGTAGATGATCCTTCCAATATGACAACTCCCAGAAAATACTTTTTATGCCAACTATGATATTCCCCATAACCGTCTACTTGTTCATGCCCATTTCCTCCACAACTAGCTGTTGTCTCCGCACCAAAATCTCTGAGTTGAGTTAGCATACAATCTCCATCAATCTCAGGAGGCGGACCATCAAATACCATTTTGTTCTTCGTAATTAATGTGGTGCTTCTACGATATGGATGATCACTCGGTAGAAATCGTCGATGACAGTCAAACCAACATGACTTTCTTCCATTCTTTAATTGAAAGGCATTTGTGTTATCATGACAATGCGGACATGCTAATCTTCCATGGGTTGTCCAACCAGAAACTATCTCGTATGCTGGGAAGTAACTTATGGTCCACATAAGCACTACACGCATAGTAAAATTCTGCCTTGATGATATATTGTATGCTTCAACTCCATGTTCCCATAACATCTGCAACTCATAAATTAGTGACTGCAAAAACACGTCAAGTGATCTTTTAGGATGCTCAGGGCCTGAAACAAGAATTGTGAGAAAGAGAAACTCTCGCTTCATGTACAACAATGGAGGAAAATTGTATGTTGTTAGAATAATCGGCCAAACGAATGATGTCTCCCATGACTTCCAAAAGGGTTGAATCCATCAACGCTTAACCCAAGATAAACATTTCTCCTCTCAAACGCAAATCTAGGATACACTGACTGAAAATGTTTCCATGCCTTTGCATCTGATGGATGAGCAATTTGTCCTTCTGTTACGTTCTCACCGTGCCATCTCATAGCCTCCGTTGTGCGCTCTGATTGGTATAACCTCTTCAGTTGCTCGGTTATCGGCAAATACCACATTCTCTTATACGCTATTTTAGCCCTTCCACTTGTTTCCTGAAATCGAGGTTTCCGAAAAAATCGACAAATTGTACGATCGACATCCCTTCTCTAGTAAATCATACAATTATCGATGCAAACATCTATCATTTGATACGACAAACCCAACCCAGATACCAATTTCTAAACTTCATAATATGAAGCTGGTGAGAGATTATCTTCCGGCATTATATCTTTCACAAAATCGGCTTTCGCATCAACGCAATCTTCAGGTAAGTTATAATCGATTTTTATAGACATCATCCTTGTTGCAGAAGACAAAGCTGAAATATCATCTTTACAACCATCATATAATGGAATTTTAGTTGCATCTAGCATATCTAAAAAAATTGCGCTTCTAAGTTTGGTTCATCTGTCCTAACCCCATCTTGAACAAACGTTTCCATATTTTCCCGAAATGCATCGTTCACCATTTGGACAATACTAATATTTTCATCTAAACCACCTTCATGTTCTCCTCGTCTATCCAAATTATGTTGTTGACTAGTACTACCAAAATTCACCATTGAATCAGTTTCACCATGCCCATACCAAACCTTATAACCCGACATAAATCCCCTACTATATAAGTGCTTCCATACACCAGAAACAGATATAAATCTACGATTCCTACAAACTAGACAGGGACAATACATTTTACCCGTTCCAAAGTCCTCTCTTGATTTGAGACGAATGACATAAATTGTTGAAGACCTTCCGCAAACTCTTCGGTTAGAAGCCCCGTCTTAGGATCTTGATGATTTTGATCCATCCAAGATCTAAAATAATTGTTGGAGTTTGAAGCAGACATTTTACAAAGTATAGAATGTGTGTGTAGTAAAATGAGGTAAATGAAGAGTGGAGTAGATTGTGTATATTTATAGGAAACATTCCTACAGATTTCCGACCAGTTTCCTACCGAAATTCAACTGTTATATAACGGTTTGATTTTCCATCAGAAATCGGTAGGAATGTATAACGTTTAAATTTCGTCGGAAATCGGTAGAAAATTTACTACCGATTTCCGACCAATTGTCAATCGTTGCATAACGTTAATATAACGGTTTGATTTTTGTCAGAAATCGATAGGAATTTATAATGTTTAAATATTCGTCGGAAATCGGTAGGAAATTCCGATTGTCGACCGTTGTATAACGTTAATATAACGGTTTAATTTCCGTCGGAAATCGGTAGAAATTTATAACGTTTAAATATTCGTCGGAAATTAGTAGGAAATTTCCTACCGATTGTCAACCGTTGCATAACGTTAATATAACGGTTTGATTTTTCGTCTGAAATCGGTAGGAAACTGTAACTTTTAAATATCCGTCGAAAATCGGTCGGAAATTTCCGACGGATTTCCAAGCACAATCAATCGATCGGAAATTTTCAACGGATTTTCGATGGATCGTGTTTTCTCGGAAAACCGTTGCGTTTCCGTCGAAAATTTCCGACGATTTTTTGCATGTCGGAAATGCCGTCGGAAACGGCGCTCTTTTCTTGTAGTGTTTAGTCATCAAATACTATTTGTCAACAATTTATTAAAATACATTTTTATCAACCAAAGTTGCAATTCTCACTTCATTTGTTAAATACAATATAAATTTGTATAAGGAAAAATTCTCTAATAATACACCAACTTAATTTCAGTTACTATTTTAATACATCAATTTTTCATATTCATAATAATACATCGATTATTTTTGTTTTACGATATAATACATCAATTGTTTTAGTTATACATTTTAAATCACAAACATATTGCTATCTACCCATTTATAGTAACGTCGTTAAAAATTCCATTAAGCATTTTTTATTAAAAAATAATTATATTAATACTTATAATACACTAATTATTTCAAAAATATATAAAAATTCAAAACAAAAAAAACTGAAATATCTAATAAAATATTAAAATTCAATAAAAATAACATAATCTAGAAACTACCAAAAATAAAACTAAAAGTATATTAAAATAGTTAAAGTTCTAAATAATTAATGAATTTCAAAATATAATTGATTTTCTTTTTTGCATTTCCTATCCGAAACTCAATTGTAATCTTAAATTTGAAAACGAAAAAAGCAAATTGTACTTTTTATGTAATTTCTTTGTTTTTGTGTATTAGAATAGGAGCTTTTATACCCTCCAAAATGTTTTAAGCATTAATATCTTTTGTTTAAAATTCAATAGCTTTGAATAAAATTTTAACAATTTTTCATATGTTTAGATTTTATTATTAATATTTTATAAATTTAAATTGTTGAATTATATTTTAATATTTATATGATACTTCATATTTTTGGAATTTTTTGTAATTTTTGTTTGAAATTTTAAAAAATTTAAATGAATTTAGTATGTTATAATCATAAATATTATTATTTTCAATTAAAAACTAAATACTTAACTTAATTTTTAGCGTCGTTATTTTAAATAGGTAGATAGCTAAATATATCTAGTTAAAAATTAACAAAGAAAATAATTGATGTATTATTATAGAAAACGAAAATAGTTGGTGTATTATTATGGATACATGAAAAATTGATGTATTAAAATGGTAATAAAAATTAAATAGGTGTATTTTTATGAAATTCTCCCTTTGTATAATCCTTTTTCACTATTAATATTTTTCAATTGGTGAAGCTAAAAAAAAAAAGAACAGGTCACATGCCCTACGAGCTTATACATTTGTAAGATTAATCTGGTTGCATCCGAATTACTCGCAATAATTAAAAGATAGAACTATAGAAAAGAGGAGATAAAAATAAAAAATGAGTAAAAAGCTTTTGTAGGAAATGATTCTTCTGCAAATTTTTTTGGAAACAATTTTATTTTAGGGTAAATTTGCTTAATATACCAATAAAAAACATTAATTAATTTTAGAGAGTCCAAAATTATTAATAAAATATTGGGAATATTTTACAGAAATACCTTTTCCTCTTGTGAACAAAGAAAAAGGGAGATAGTATATGAAATTTGGTTTTTTGGTAGAATTAAAACTTAAATATTGTTTTTTGGGTTATCAAGCTAATTTTCCCTTTATTTGGTTTTTATCTACTAACATTTTTTTGAGGTACGTGAATAAATTTTAATTTTAAATGGTAAAATTTTAAGAAACAAATATGAATCCGATACTTTTCATTATTTTGGACATGATTGGTAGGGACTGTAGATGTAGGTTGTGGCGGTAGACTTTTAAGACTTTTGGTTGTAAAGAATTTTGGTTGTAGAGAATACAACGGTTACTTTTATAATTAATAAAAGTTTGATTGTTACCAAAAATTGTAGTAGTTGTGACATTTATTTTAAATATATATATTTTTAAATATTAAATATAAATTATATTTTAATTTACATTTTTGAATTTATAACTGTACTTAATACATTTTGTTATTGACAAAATATACAAAAGCAAAAAATAAATATTTAGAATATTAATTCCATCTAAATTTATTTTTCATAAACTGATTTAATAAGCAAAAATATTTATAACTAATTATTTCTTATATTCTAGTTAGATTTTAAGGCATGTGTTAGACTCGTAGATTAGACTAAAAATAGATTAAAGGAACATGTATGTTTACATATATAATACAAAATTTCAAAAGAAAAATATGTATATATATATATATACACATATATATTCTTCTGTGTTTTTTAAAGAGTATACGGATTATCTAACACTAAATAATTAAAATAAAATAATTATACAATAAAATAGATCTCAAAAGAAAGAGAAAAAGAAATTTGAATAATCTAATAAAAATATTTTTGTGATAAAAAATATTTAAATTTATAGAGAGTATTAAGTTTATGTGGAGAAGAAGAAAAAAAGTTTTTGGAACTTTTTTTTTTTTAACAGAACTTATTTATCTTACAGAGACTTTGAGAGAAAGTATGAAATAAAGAAGAGAAAATAAAAAAAGGATTATGGTAACTTTGAAGAATAAATCAAAAAGTTTGATTGATTAAAGAATATTGTTATGACTGTAAAATAAAATCATAGTTTTTACAGCCCATTGCCAATCAACCTTTTGTTTTCCTTGAAGGAGACTACCAATCAAAGCTAAAATGTTTTGCAGAGTTGTCCTATTTTTTTGCATTTTTTTCGTACGTGTCATTTCCTAGCTAATTCTAAATTGAAGTGAATAAATTTAGAAAAATATACGCAAATATATAGAAAATATTTGACTTGCCTAAACAAATTATGCATAATCTCGCTTGTATGATTCTGTTATTAAAAAATCATCGGTTTCTCTCCAAGCCGTCGCCGAAAAGAAGAAGAATCAAGTCGCAGTCTCTCTTTCTCCGGCACGGTTGTCCTGAGACGTTGTCGGAGCCTCCTTTCTTCCTCTACGGTTGCTTTGCTTCCTCCCTGTCTCCTCTTTCAACTCCGACATGCTCGAAGCCCTGGACCTCGCCGGAGACGTGGAACCCTAGATCCGGACGCGTGGGATCTAGATCTAAGCCCTTCTGGTAGTTTCTCTGGTGTAACGGCGAGGAGAATGAAGATTAGGCAGGGGAAGAGTCGGATTTCAAGGTTGGGTTTTTTGAATCGGATTTTCCAACCTCCCGATTCTTCCGCCGGGGTCTGCAAGTGAAGCTTCTAGAGTCTGCTCCTCTATGCCAATGATTAGGCGATGGTGTTGGAGCGAGATGAAGGTCTTCACGGTCCTACAAGACTCAGTCTCCTGGTCCGTGGATGTAGATCTCTTCTCGGAGGAGGCTCCGGAGAAATTTCAGAGGTGTGCAACGAGATTGACCGACTAGTGTGTGCTATTGGGTTCCTCTCGGTGTTAGCATAAGTGCGTTTATGGTCGGATTCATGGATTAGTCGTCTATGGCTAGACCAAATCTCAACCTTAGTTCACCCTCCTTTAGACTCTAGAGTTTCATTGAATCTGAGTTTGTTTGGCTTTCTTTGGTTAGCAAACAAGGATTTAACAGCACTCCAGCCCGAATTTCATTCAAAGTGGGTCTATATGGAAGAGCCATGCCATTGGTTTGAACCAATTGGTCCTTGTCCCTCATTCTAATCATTCGGTGACTTTGCTTGTTCTAGATTGTTAGCTTCGTCAAAGATCCGGTAACTATTGGATTAAGGTCTTGTGCTTTGCTTTTAGGTCTAATTTTGTGGTTTAAGAGACGATTCTTCTCTTCAGTAGAAAGAATTTGTTCTCGTAGTGGTCTAGTAGTGCAACGATTTTGGTAAGGCAACGCATGTTCCGATAATGTTCATAGGTGATGCTATATTGCAAATCGTTGTATCTTGTGTGGTTTAAGCCTCTGGTGAGGTCTTGGGGTATCCAATCCTTTGTACTAAATTTTTGGTAAATTAAGGACATCTGCATTGGTGTGTTCTTACAAGTGTTGTAACAAAAATAAAATAATAAATAATAATTTTTTATGGTAAAGTGTTCTCAAAATTATTGAAACACTCACCAAGTTGCTCTCAAATAATTATTTTTTGTGGTGAAATGTTCTCAAAATTCTTGGAACACTCAACAAAGTGCTCTCAAGTGTTCTCAAATGAGAGTATTTTTGTGAGTCTTCCAAGAATTTTAAGAACATTTTATCATAAAAAAAATATTATTTGAAAGCATTTTGATGAGTATTTCAAGAATTTTGAGAACACTTCACCTTAGAAAATTATTATTTATTATTTTATTTTTGTTAGAACAGAGAACACACCAATGCGGATGCCCTAAAAATTGATGTTGAGTTTTAAAAAAAAAAATCTCGCTTGTACACATAATCTTAGAGCATGTACATAATCTTAATTTGAATATTATATTATTATTTTTTGGGTGTAAGATTAAAAAAAAAACAAAAAAAAAACAAATAAATGCACCAATCGCAGACCGTCACGTGACGGTGGAGCCCGCGAATAGTGCAAGCAACCCATTAAGATTGGGTTGTTAATTAAGGCCATCTTTAACGTGGGTTCTTACCCACGTCTCTTAGCATTTTTACAATCAAAAAAAAAAAAAATGAAAAACTACAAGAGCCGTATCTTAAGTTGCTTAATTAAGATACCGCTCTTAGCCGTATCTTATGCTTCTTTTTTTTTTTTTGATCAGAACAACTTCATTTTCAGATTCGTTTCGGTTCCGTTTCAAATCCGTTTTTTTTGGTATTTCGGTTTTTGGAA